>JACEIK010001300.1:189926-219369 GCA_018107945.1 Datura stramonium
ATTAATTAAAAGCGTCGAGAGCCAAAATTGAGTGTCAACACTGTGAATTCAATATATAGTTCGTAGATTAATGTACGACAACTGACAATAAAAGTTTAAAATTTAAAATGTGGTGCAAAATATGGACCGTAAATTCAAGATACTATTCGTGACTTTAAACTGGGCCTGTCGAATTTAAGTTGGACTTGAAATTTTGGTCTTAGTATAAATAGTCTTTTTTTTCTTGAAAAGAAGAACATTACAGTAGAGAATAGACTATGTAGAGAGTAATCATTGTATTTTGAAGATATTTTGAAAATCTATTTCATACTTTGGGTTTCTCTCTCTCCAATTGAAATATAAGTTGATCATGCTTTTTTCTTCTTCTCTACTTATAAGAAGCTAAATTATCATCATGGGTCATGAGTCCAATAGGGTTATGAACCCTATTAACCTCAATTAGAATGAATTAATAATGAGCTTTTTAAATATTTGATTGATCTTTAATTTGTAAGTTGTAATTGGTGGTTGCAAACACCGATTCATGCCGAGTTGCTCGAAGTGTGCTTGGAAGAGCCAATTCGGGTTTGGGTAGCACAAATCAGTAATAACTCAATAAATAACCTTATTTAATATATTTACTTAGAAATTTGATGAATTAATTGGCAATCTACGATCAGTTTAATCTGAATTCTCATAAATTTAAAAGAGTTGGTTGAGATAAACATTATTTGATTGTTGAAAGGCACCAACTGATTAATTAAGTGATTATTAGAGTATTTACAAGAAGCTCATTGTTAATGAACTAAATTGGGTGATATAAATGGATCAGTCCTAAACGGGAGCACATCCCTTGGCCTACCTCTCCTTGATTTAATCCTTTGCAATTTAGATCTAGCATTTTAGTTTAATTTTCACTTTACCAATTAACTTGAGTAGTATCTTAAAGCACCTAATTATATTTGCTTAACTTAGTAGCTTTGATGAATACTAAGTCCTTGTGGATATGATCCAGTGGGCAGCTACTGCATGCATGTGCTCTCTTGGCTGGTGGAGGTCATGTGCGACCATTGGCATTTATCCCACTTTTTGACGAAGTCCCTAACGTCTTGCTCCATGCGCGTTCAGTAATATTTGGCTCGTATAATTGTAACAACTCTCAGAAGTCTCTAAGATAAGATTTTAAACCTGAAGCATTAAAAAAACAAAAACTACACTAGATCACATAACGACTCATTAAGTGAGTCGTTAAGTGACTTGACGAATCTTGAAGTCAAGTCATCAAGTGGAAAAGTTCTGAAATTTGATATTTTCTTTCCAATTCCTATGAGTTAGGCCATGATTCATTTATACAAGTGATGATTTATTAAGTAGGCCTTTCTAATGGATGTTGAGGTAAGAGGTAGAGAATGACCAACATGGTTACAGGGGTAATGAGTGGACCCAATGAGTTGTCAAGTTGGGTAACAACTCATGAGGTTGGTCGTTGCCACTGACGTGTCAAAAATTGCAGACGAAATTTCAGTGTTAGTTTAGTAACTTTTTATATTTTTATCTCCTAAACCAGAATATTTTGGGATTCTTAAAGCGTATATTTAAGGGTTTAATTGGTATATATTCCTATTTATCCCCCTTCAATATGAATTCAAGATCATTACCTCTCAAGTTCATCAAGCAAGCTAGGAAATCTTCTTCTTCAACCTAGGGTTCTTCAATCTTGAGTTTGAATTTGATTTTCTGTGTATGTAAGGCTAATTAAAGTGAGGATTTCTAATCATCCTTCTTCCGTAAATCTAGGTAAGAGTTCATTGGATTAAAGCTAGGATTTTTGACTAGATTCTAAAGTTGTCTTCTTCGCTATCTATATATGTTGAATTGCCATTGTTGAATTCTTTGTGTTGAGTTATATTTGTTGTATCTCTTGATTATTAATTTTGATCCCATTCTCTTGATTGTTGTCATTTTAGTTTTTTAGCAAGGTACAGAATGTATTGTCAAATATTCAATATGATTCCACAAGATCTAGTTTCATTCAAGTAACAGATTCTAGCCAACTGAAAGGATCTTCTGATCAATCCAAAGATACTCTATTGTTGATCGTGTCTCTTGTCCCATGAACTCAACTACATAAAGTCATGATTTTAAAAGGCATTATGTCGAAAGCATTATTATTTAAGATAAGTGCATTGTTTTCACAAAGTTGAGCATATTTTAAAGAGAGTATGCATAAAGAGATCTTGAGAAAGAAAGTATGATTTTGAGCATAGAGCTCACAAGTTTTCGAAAGAGATGTTTTGGAGTATAAGGTCTTACAAGTTTATACATGATGTTTTTAGTGAAAGGCTCCAAAGAGATTTCTAAACGTCTATTATATCTATAGCGAGAGTGCTTTATAATGATGTGTTTAAGATGCCTCAGATAGGCATAAGTTTATGAGCACATGTTTTGGGAGGATTATTTAGTATCGAGTTGGGTGAAGAGTTTAGATAACTCTAAATCCCCAGAACTACGTAGCCAACGTAGGTTAGGATCAAGCCATTAATTCGGGTGATTCCTCAAAGATAAGTCCCTAGTAAGGACTTCAATTATGGATCCACAGTTTAGATTGTTCTTCGCCCTGGCAAGACTTTGATCGGTTCTACCAACTTGAGAGAGATAGTTGGGCATCATGTGCTCATTCATGATAGTGTCAGTTATGAGAAACTGCCTAAGTTAAAGTTTTGAATTTATTTATGTATTTTTCAGAGATTATTTTGATGCATAGTTTTATTTGTAACTATTTTATGTATTGATCATATTGTGTTTTATGAATCATTTAGAGCTTTAGTTTTAGTTATGTTATTTCAGTCAGTTATTCTTTCAGTCATATTACTTCAGTCAGCTTATTCTTTCAGTTAAGATATTCTTGCTTAATTGTTATTTCGTTCATCCTTATTGTCACACCCTACCCTGGGAGATGTGACTGGCACCTAGTGCCACACTGGATACTGAGCTGACCTAGCCGGATATATGCACCTCTAGTGCATATCAGCAACACATAAATAAGAAAACAACCGGCTATATCTCGGCTCAAAACATAGCCTCAAGCCGACTAAGCAGCAACATACAACCTACATAAGATAGCTAACCCAGCGATTACAATAATAAAAGGATCCTATGAAGGCCGACAAGATCACCATGTTGTCTAAGTTATAACAAAAGGAAGGCAAACAATTATATAAAAATTATAGACGAGAAGGCTGCTAACCGATATCTAAACTAGGCCCCATGCGGCCAACATACAAAACATAACACATATAGGCCCTATACGACCAACAATGAACAACTAGCTGGGAACTATAGTTTACAAGCCTCTAAAAGTGAAATAGTGGTGGGGACAGGGCCCTGACCTACCCAAAAGCTATACAACAAAACAGACAAACCTTCTATAGCTGGAAACTCCAAAGGAAAGGAGCTGACCAATCTGCTAACCTTGAATAGCTGCTAAAGAGGTCTTGGAACTAATATGTCCGAACCTGCAGGCAAGTGTGCAGCGCCCCATATGTGGGCCTCGGTATAATATGTACCTAATATGTAAGACAATAATAAAAAACTGAATAAAAGCTGATAAGAGAACTGAAAGTAAACAATACAAGGGATAAGAGTTTAACCTGAAAAACCTCACAATATGAAGTATAGCTAGCAAGTAAGCATACAAACAAGAACCTAGTCCGAGCCCCATGAGTCTAAAAGGTACAATCAACACAAAAAAAACTTGTTTGGGCCCCCATAAGTCCTGAAAAGTACAATTCAATCTATATACCCCTAATAAGGTCATTATGATTCCACAGGTTACTATAACCAACCTACCCGGCCTCTGGGTCTGCAACTGATCCCTTTGAGCTCCTGTAACTGTATCTGAGCCCTCTGGGCTCTTGTAACTGCACCCTGAGCCTATAAGACTCTACTGAGGGTCAGTAATGCCGTTATGGCATAAATGAAATCCATATGTGAATGGACTTCAATACGACCTTATAGGCCTGAATACAGTCCTTTCAGACATCACATAGCTCCTCTGAGCAACCTGTAGCCCCATAGGCAATGATACAGCTAGCAATCCTGAGGCCGTGTAACGGAATGCCAAACTAAGTAGGGGCAATCCCAACAGGGGTACTATGCTTTAGCCTCAAGTCTACCTATAACAACTAATTATAATACACATTCTTGCAACTTACTTACAAAAGTGTAGGTCATATAAGCTATACAACAAGAATAACTTACCGAAGAGATTAGCCTTACATACCTCAATTGTCAATTTCTGCTCAACCAATCTGTTCCAACCTAAGGCCGATAATTCCTCCAAATTGTAGCCCTTACATTGAGAGAATAAAGTCATCTTCAATTCAAGTAAATGGCTAGCAATAATACCATTAAAGCATATTAACTACAAATCAAGATCCGTCCAATTCCGCCCAAAACATTTGAATTCCGGAGAATTTAGAAGGTAGAAACACTTATCACTTGCAGATGGTTATGACTTGATTAAAAGTAATTTCTACAACTTCTCATGAGGGACTTCGCCAAGCCGGGCCAATTTCAAAGATTTAACTCCATAGATACGTTCTTCACAAGCCTAGAAATCACCACCCTATAAGAATTTGCAATCAAACGACATTTAACGGCATAATTAGGCTCTAATTTGATGAAAATCTTATAACAATGTCGCCCCAAGTCCGTATCCCCTTTGCTGAAATGTTTTAAAATGATTAACATTTACACACTTAACATATAAATATAAATGAGGCTGTGGGCAGAAGGTGCGGCGTGCCACCCATTGTGCCAAGTCACGGGCGCGAAGCGCCAGCCATGGTGCAGGGGCAGGCCGCGTGCGTGGTGCCTAGTGCGCGCAGCCTCTAGCTCTGGCCTCTTGCTCGCTCGACAACATGCTCGCGCGCTCATCCCTTAAGCCCTCCCCCGCATGGGCTGTACTTTAAAACTCTCACATATATATGTACGCATCGGTTAAGGAACGGAGACTTACGAGGTGTAACACTTATTATATACCATACGTTCCAATTACTGATGCTATTTGGCATTGCATCTTATTATGATGTAGACTCAAGTAGACATGATCAACAGTAGATGCATCGCTTAGACGTTACTATCGTTCAACTATTGGTGAGGCCTCCTACTTTCAGAGTGTTCCATTCGTGGAGTTATTTTATGTTAGAGAGCGTAAAGTAGCCATGGGAGCTATGTCCCGATACTCATTCTTCAGTTATAGAGGCTTCATAGATAGAGTTAGAGTTGAGTCAATAATGTTACTTTATAACATTCTTTTTAGTTATAACTAATAAAAGATTAGTTTATTTTATTCCTGTGTAGTTATTACTTCCACTATATTTATTGGGATCTAAACTGATAGTAAGTCAGGACAAAAGTTCGGATGGATCACACAAGTGGTGTGTGTGTCAGTCGACGTCTAGGATATAGGCTCAAGGTATGACAATAACCTTGTGTATCAATGAGCCCACTTTGGAGTGATTTCCACATACTCATTTATGTATTTATCTTAACATATAGATGTTCTGTCCAGGACCGAGGCATTTGGCTAGAGGTCCCATATAGGACCTTCTATAAAGAATTCGATCCACTATACAAAACTTTGCAGTCTTCATTCGGAGGGCTCTTGAAGCCTTCACATCCATAGAAATCTCTCCATCCCGTAGGTATTTGATGAGTTCATTTCTCCAATCCCATATTGATCTTGGGCATATTTATACGCCCTCTTGCCATATTTTACCCATATTTTATCATGTTTCAATAAGAATATCCTTATGAAATTCAGTGTATTCATGAAAGTGTTGTTGAAAAGAGCTAATGGATGTATTTAGATGACGTTTGTAGGAAAAAGAGATGGAAAATGCCCAAAAAGGAGCAACCAAGGAATGTTTAAGCTACAAGGTGTAATGGAAGAAGAATTCAAAAGAAAATCAGCCTGGTGAGATGGCTGGCGTCGCACGCTAGACCATAAAATTCAGAGGAAATTTTATATGATTTGGCGAGATAATTTGGCACGACATGCCAGGGAGGAATGTTAGCCGAATTTTGTCCAACACCTTGGCGAAGTAGATGGTGTGGCGCTCCACACCTTGAACTTCAGAGGAACAATTTTAGCAACTTGGTGAAATAGGAGCTGCAACGTGCCATAGTGAAAACTTCAAGGAACCCCAAGCACCGCCAGACACTATGACTAGCGTAGCACGCCAGTGATATTTTGAGTGGAAATTGTTAAGTATAAAAGCTAAGTTATATAAGGACAAAATGAGAATTCTTTTAATACTATAAATACATCACTAGGGCGTCTGTAGAGGGATATCAAAGGTTTTTGGGAAGAATGCAGAAATAAGAGTTTTATCTTCTTTCTAGGTTTTCTTATTTTCTTTACTTTATGCAATTCTTGTATGAAAACGATGATTGTTTTGGTTACTCTTGGACATGGGTGGCTAATAACCTTCATCTTGGGTTTTGGCCACAAGCATGATGGTTGTAGTTTGAAGTTCATTTTTTCTAGACATTTAGTTCTCCATTTAAGATTGTTTATACTTTCTTGTTTTAATGAATGTTCATTAGTCTGATCACTTTTTGAATTAAACCTAATTCCTCATTTGTTGAACTCGAAAGAGGGAACAATGATGGTAAAAAGAAGTATGAAGTAGGCTCTAAATCCTTGTCAATAAAAAGGAATTGGATTCATTATTGTGGATTGGAATATACCCTACAACACTACTTAGTTGAATCAAGTAGCCATAATCAGCGGTTCACTTTTCTCCTGCGATCTTAGGAATATAGGCACTAGGTTTAGTGAGATAATCTTTGATGTATCAGAAAGATATATTGAGGAATGAATTTTTAACCTGAAACTAAAAATCTTGGAGAATACTTTTTGTGTATAATTGAACTCCATAACTCAACCTGAAAGTGAAAGAGCCAAGACCTTAGATTCCAATCATCATTTGGAATACAATCTTCTTGAAAACTCGTATCTAAAATATTTAATTTACATTGCAAATTTAGTAGAATTAACTCTAGCTCTTGCAAATCAATTTTCTTTTTCTTGCGAATAGTGAAATAAGAATTCAAACTAAGATAATTAATTTGACAAGTCTCTGTGGGATGATATCTGGACCTTTGTCCTATATTAGTTGACGACCACGTACACTTACGTGCATGCTTGGCTGCATCAAGTTCTTGGCATCATTGCTGAGGACTTTAATATTGATTAATTATTTTTTGTTGAAATTCTTATTCGATTGTTCAGTATTTTACTTTTTTGTTGGTTTTTGTGAATTTCAGGTATTGTTAGCTTAGTGTATGCCAGCTACTCAAAGTTAAGTACAACCCTTGGCCTCTTTAGATCCTGAAATAGAGAGAACATTTGATCGGTTGGCAGTAATGGCAGATAAAAATGAACAGAACCATGCAAAAAACCAAGAACGGATCCCAGTTCTAAACTTTGCTTGGCTGAATCTAGATAATTCTTCTAAAGAAATCATCCAGCCAGCAATCACTGGGAACTTTGAATTGAAGGAGAGAACCGTGCAGTTGGTTCAAGACATATATCAGTATCAAGGGAAGCACATGAAGATTCGTATAGGAATTTGATGATATTTTTGGAACTGAGTGAGAAATTCACTACCAAAACATCTCTGACGAGTACGTTAAGCTCATTTTGTTCCCAATTTTCATTGATTGGAGAGGCAAAGAATAACTACAGAATGAACAGGTAGGTTCCATTTCCACCGGGGAGGCTCTTTCTAGCAAGTTCACAAATAGTTTTTTCTCTTCGAGGAGAAAAAAGGAGTTGAAAGGAAAGATCTCAAGGTTCATTCAGAAGGATGGTGAAACTTTAGCTCAGGAATGGGAGAGATATAAGGGTTATCGACGGGATTTCCCTCATCATGTGCAACCAAAGGAGATCATTTGACATAATTTCATAGAGGGACTAAAGCTAGAGTCAAAGATTTTTCTTAATTCTACTACACAGGGACATGTACTGTCCAGAAGTTATGATGAGATAGAAGTTCAATTGAATCTCATGTTGGATGGAAGTTAGGATTATCAGGATTCAGGCAGAGGCTTCGTAGCACCAAAGCTTCCAAGGAAGCTTGAAGTTGATGATGTGGCTGCGATTCGGTGAGACATCAATCATTTGGTGAATGTTATCAACTAATTATTGAGTGCACCAGCTTTGAATCAGGTGCATCATGTTCAGCAAGTTCAGACTCCACCACCAATATATGAGGCATGTGGAGAGAATCATGTCTATTCAGGGTGTCCACTAAATCCTGAAACAATTTATTATGTGTGTTTATAAGGTTGTGGTGGAGGATTCCAAGGGAACAATTAAAAACTAGGGGTACAGGAATACAACAAATCCTTCATGGGAGGAAATTAGAACTTTTAGAGGCCTCACAATAATTTTCAGAGAAATTAGGGCCTGGGTCTAGTAGCTCATTAGAGGAAACAATGAAGCAATGGATGGGTCAACAAACCCAAATTGTTAATGAGATGTAGAAATCTATTCATGAGCTGGAGCAACAGATGGGCTAGCTGGCAATTTAGCAGACAACTAGACCTCAGGGGGCACTTCCAAGCAATACAAAGAAGAATCCGAAGGAGAATGTGCGCGGAATTTCTTTGCGCAGTGGGAAAGAGTTAGGTGAAGTGATACCAAGAGGCAAAAGAGTAGAGGCAGAAAAGGAGCCAGAAAAAACTGCAGAATCAAAGCAAGAGGTTGGTGAGTCAAGTGGTGCACAACCTAAAGATGTAGAGACCAGGCCACCCCCTCTATTTCCACAGCATTTTAGAAAGCAGAAGGATGACTCGGCATGCAAGAACTTTTTAGATTTCTTGAAGAAAGTGCACGTGAATATACCACTGGTGAAGTTGTTATACGATGTTCTAAAATATGCCAAATATCACAAGGATATTGTGGACAGTAAAAAAATATTAATAGAGTTTGAGATTGTGGTTCTCACGGAGGACTATAGTTCCGGGGTGCGAAAGAAGATTCTACCTATGTTGAAAGATCCCCAGAGCTTCACTATTCCAGTCATTATTGGAGCCAGAGAGGTAGGCTCAGCACGTAATTTGGGTGCAAGCTTAAATCTTATGCTTGTGTTGTTGTTCAGAGCTTTGAGACTAGGTGAACCACGCCCTACTACTACGACTCTATAGCTGGACATGTCAATCACTTACCCTGATGGTATTATTGAGGTTGTGCTCATTAAAGTGGGATTGTTTATCCTGCCAATCGACTTTACTATCCTTGATTGGGAAGTTAATGAAGAAGTGTCTATCATTTTGGGAAGAGTATTCTTAGCTATGACAGATACAGTCATAAGGGTAAAGTTAGGGGAGATGTCTATGACAGTTGATGGCTAAGAGGTAGTGTTTGACGTGTTTAGGCAGCGATACTGCCACCCAATTATGAGGAACTAAAAGCCATCACTGTGGTGGAGCTCGAGATATTTGAGGTGGAGTTAGAGTAATATTTGTCACATAAGGACCCATTGGAGAAAGCTCTAGAATATGAAAAGGAGCAAGTGAATAGTTTAGTGGTTGCCGAGTATCTAAATACTTTGGATGGCACCTGTGACTATATCAGGAGGAGGTAGTTTTTGAGACATTTGATAGACCCTTGAGTTGGGAGAAGCCGAAACCTTCTATTGAGAAGGAACTAGTTCTTGATCTGAAGCTCTTGCCATCTCATTTATTTAGGAAGTGGTAACAAATTGTGTGTGATAATATCTTCTTTGTTGTCTGATGTACAGGTTGACAGGTTGTTGAAGGTGCTACAAGATCATATAACAACAATCGGCTGGACCATGGCCAATATCAAAGGGATAAATAGATCATTCTGTATGCACTAAATATTGATGGAAGAGGGTGCAAGTCCTAGTGTAGAATACCAATGGAGGTTGAATCTGATTATGAAGGACGTGGTGAAGAAAGAGGTGATAAAGTGGCTGGATGTATGTGTCATCTATCCTATTTCAGACAGTCACTGGGTGAGCCTAGTTTAGTGTGTCCTGAAAAAGGGTAATGACATTAGTGCGAAATGAGAAGGATGAGTCGATTCCGCAAAGAACTATCACGGGGTGGTGAATTTGCATTAACTACCACATGCTTAAAACAGTCACTTGGAAGGATCACTTCCCACTACCTTTTATGGACCAAATGTTGGACCGTTTAGCTAGACATGATTATTACTATTTTTTGGACGGGTACTCTGGGTACAACCAGATTATGATAACCTAGGAGGACCAAGAGAAGACTACTTTCACATGCCCATTCAGTACATTTGCATTAATAAGGATATCGTTTGGATTGTGTAACACTCCAGGGACATTCCAGAGGTGGATGATGGCTATTTTCACCGATATAGTGGATAAGTTTATGAAAGTATTTATGGATGACTTCTCAATATACGAGGATGACTTTGATGATTGTTTGAAGCATTTGGATGTTGTTTTATCTCGAGGTGAGAAGACCAATCTTGTTCTGAATTGGAAAAGTGTCATTTCATGGTACGCAAAGGAATAGTTTTGGGTCAAATGATCTCAAAGGCAAGAATCAAGGACTATCTTTCTCGGCTGGAGGAAAGGAAGCATATTGATTGTGAAAACATTCTCTGATGAACAGTTGTTTGTTGTCGACATACGTGAGCTGCCATGGTATGCCGACAGAGTCATTTTTATGGTAAGTGAGTATACTTTCCGGGTGCAACCCCAGACAGGAAGAGGAGACTCTTTCATGATAGGAGTATCTAAATTTGGTATAAGTCGTGTGTCACGACCCGAGCTGGGACCCCAGATCAAGACACGAGATCCAGAACCACAAATGACCCTAAGTTAACCCATGACACATGCATAGCAATTCAAGAGCACGAACTAAGGCAGAATTTTAAGCATAAGCATGAATAGGCAGAAATCTATGTAACATAAAGCATAAGTAAGAGTGAAAATATCACAACGCTGAGTTATCTACTACATTTCTGTCTGAAAAGCCTCTAGTCATAAGATAAGCTGATGGGACAACACCCTCAACTAGCTTGCTAAAGTCTGAAACTAGAACAAGACATGACAATAAAACTGATAAACGTCCTCAAATGATGAGGACTCACCAAGACTGGAAACTGAGTTGGTCGGAGCGGGGCGAGCTAATGACGAGACTAATAAGGATCACCCGAACCTATATCATGAGACGATATAGCATAGAGTATGTGCTCAATACTTTGTATGTATTGAGTATGTAGAGAAAGTAAAACATGCTAGTAAAATGATAGTTTAAAATCATGAATATAAATCAAGATGGATCATGAGAGTAAGGACAACATGCTATAGGCCATATATCTGAAATATACATAATCATAAGCTATTTATCATAAGCTAAACATAATTACCCAAGGTTTTGAAATAGAAATCATATAGTGTTCTGTACTTGAGAACATAAGTGAAAACCTATAAATTGATCAATGGGTCAAATATTCTATAAAAGATAATATCATAAGACATGAACATGAGTAACTAAAACATGAGAAACAATGGGAGGCTTCATCATAACTGACACCAGCATGATAGATCTTACATAATGCCCTAACTATCTCACTCAAGTGGGAAGAGCCGTCCTAAGCCTTGCTTGAGCAAAGAAAGATGAGGCGTTGTATCACTCGTGAGCCTTGTCAGGCTAGGGGAACACTCTCTGACGAGGTCCCATACATGAATATATACCTACAATGGCACGTTGTTATGAGACTCGGGGTTTTCTTGAACCCATAGTCTAGTCGGTGCTAGAAACTACTCCCAAAAATATGCACATGACTCATAATCATTATCGTAAAACCATACTTGATCATGCATGGGCTAGTTAAAAATTATGAAATCATAATCATACTTGACATACATGAACTAGCCAATAAAAATAATGCGATAATTGTCCATGATACATAAGCTTAATTCTCATGAAAGCCATCCATACTTGAGAAGATCACCAAACCTTGAAAATCATAAATTCATGAAGGGTTCTTGTGAAAGTCATGTATCATGATCATAAAATATAATATAAAACTTGAGGGACTTGACTCCATAAGAGAATCATAGAATCTAACTCAATTCAAATATAACTCTAGGAATTCATAACCATGCTTGAAACTAAAAGTTCATAATTTCATGAGAGACTTGATAGAAACATGAAACTCAAATCATAGGAACATGTATTAGATAAAGGAGCAGCTAATTTCATAGATGAACATGAAGGAATTTCAACAATATCCAACCCAACCCTTAGAATCTCGAATTAGGGCATGGGTATTTGGGAAAATCATGTTTTCAATTAAAAAGGGGCATGAGGGTGGAAGGAATCCCTCGTTGATAGCCCCACATACCTTGGTTTACTGGAATTCTTGCTAGGGTTTATACTGAAGAGAGATTGAAAAGGATGGAGATGAGGAACCCTTACTTCACTTGAGAGTTTGAGCTTCTAATGAGAGTGTCAGGAGTAGAATAAAGGCTTAGGATGAATAAAATGCTCTAGAACCCTTCTTCTTATGCTCAAATGACTTAGTTTAGAGTTTAAAAGTTAGAAAATTACAAAAATACCCTTAATGATCTGATAGGAAAATAACATTGCCAGACCCAACGAGTGACCAAATGACTCATTAGGTCACTTGACGGCTCATCAAGTCCTCCCGTTGCCACTAGCTAGAATTCTAACTTTTTGATATTGATTTCATGCCTCCACTTAATGATTCGTCATTACACTTAATAGATTAATTCATCACTCATGCTGACCCTCTGAATCTTGATTTTTTCAATCACCCATCACACCTAACGAGTTACTTCACGACTCGTGGGTGATATGCTTGAGTTTACAATACTTTCGATGCTTAAAACTAAGAAAATAGCATGGACTTAGGTATGTTTATATGAATATGAGAACTTTTACTTTGATTACAGGGAAAATAAGTGTTGGGAGCAAAGATGTGCAAAGAAGTCTTAAAATGCAGAAAATCAGCCAAAGTACCAGTCTCAGTATGAGCCATACCTTGATTGTCCGATCCGTACTAAGAACCGTGATGAAATTCAGAAGGATGAAGTTAAAAGAAGGCAACATACGACTATTTGTACAAGTAGTACAAAGATGGTATAAGCCGTAACTGGAGTCGTGGAATTATTTAGAAGAAATTGCACAAAGCCAGACTCTTGGTACGGATGGACTCACGAATCGTGGCATCAATGTACGAACCGTACCAGGAGATGTGGTGAACTTTAGAAGATTCTTCAGTACTTGGCAGAACTTCAGACACTACAGATAGTACGAGTCGTAGGTACAAGGTACGAGACATACCACAACACTCGTGAAGAATTCCATAAGATGTCATAGTTCTCAAGGCCAAACCACAGAAGCATTATACAACTCGTGAGATGATGGTACGAACCGTACCATCCTACCAACACTTAGCAAAATCTGCAGCAGACAAGGACTTACGGAAAGAAGGTACGACCCATACAATCATGCTACAGGTCGTAGGTCCAGTCGTGACACAGTTGATACTAGATATAGAAAACTCCCTGTTATCTTAGGAAAAGGTTTCTAATGTCTGTATAAATAGCCTTTACATTTTATTTTAGTAAGAGAAGGACAAAATTGAGTTAGTAGACGTGTGAAGAATTATTTTTGTGAATTTTTATCAAGTTTTGAGGAGCAATTCTTGGGATCAAAATTTTGATTTCCTACATTGTTCTTGAGATTGTTCTTTGATATTCCAATATGATTTTCTTCCAATTTTTGCTTTAAGTATTTAATTATGTGTTTGTCTATGAATACAAATTATAATCTTACAACTATGAGAGGCTAAAACCCCCACAACTAGGGGTTGTGGGAACCATGGTGGATTAATAAACTAGGGTTGCACAAAAGTTATTCAAAACCAATGTGAAAAGCTTTTATTGTATTCTCTTCATCTTTAAACATTTCTTAATGGTATACAACATTAGGACTTGCTCGAATTGTTTACTTGCTTGAACCTAGAGAAGTAAAGATTAGGAAAAAAGAATTACAATAATGCCTTGGTCTTTACGATCATTGTATTAACTTGAGCTATGGTCACAGGATAGTTAAATTTGGAACATATTGATAACAGTTAGATTAAAATCTCTCATGAGACTTGAACCAGTGATTGAGTAAAGTCATCCAATAGGGACGAACCAATCGTTTGGACGAACCCTAGTTATCAGTTCTACAAGTAAGCATTGAGATTGATCACATGTGTATACTCGAAGTTGTTATGAGCCCATCAGAAACACTTACCCTAGTTGTTTGCAAATCTTGATTTAAATCACAATTATAATCTTTGTTTCAATATTGTTTTCTTTTAAACCCCCAATTTAGAGATAACTCACCAACAAGTTCAATTATCGGCATTGAGTCTAGATCTTACCCTATTCCCTGTGGGTTCCATCCCAACCTCTTAATTGGTTTTTTTATTGATAAGACCGCTTTATACTTTGTCAGGAAGTGTGAGTTTGAGTGTTATAAAAAAGTGGCACCATTGCCGGGGAATATGACTAAGATTAGATTAATTGCTTGTATTTGACTTTTGGTTATTATTTCCTGAATTATGTTTCTTTGTGTTTTTAGAGATCCACAGGTTGTTTCTTGGTGAATGCCAAGTACTAGTCAGAGTGGAAACCCCCTGATTCCGTTAGGTCTCGAACTTGAGAGAACACTGCATAAGATGGAAAACCAGGAGCAAAGAGATACCCGTATAGCTGAAGAAGCTAGGCAAGCTGAGCTAGCTCGGCAAGCTGCACTTCAAGATGCGGAGGATGCTCTGATAAGGTCGTCAATGTTGGTCGACATGGGAGGGGCAATGGAGGCTAAAGATATGCCTCTCAGTTCTTTGATGAAGATGACCCGGACATCGATGAAGTCGGGTCAACCGGAGCCATTGTACCACCCTGCTGGGGCCAAATTTGATATCACTAGCACCATGATTCAATTGTTGAACATAAAAGGGGTGTTTAGTGGTCATGAAACTGACGATGCTAACCTGCACCTAATGAACTTCGTGGGAATATGCAAGGCGTACAGGTTGCCTAGAGTTAGCCAGGATGTTATAAGGCTAAGACTCTTCTCCTTTTCTCTGTTTGTGGAGGCCATACTATGGTTATCAAAGTTGCCCAACGATTTCATTACCAACTAGAGCGAGCTCAAGCTAGCCTTCTTAGAGATATTCTTTCCCCCTCCAGGATGCCGCAGCTTAAGGAGGAGACCTACATTTTTTGACAATTGAAGACTGAGACACTTCATGAGACCTGGTTGAGGTTCAAAAAGAAGTTGACCAAGTGACTGAACCACAAAATCCCTAATGACATTCTGCTGGAGATTTTCTATATATCGTTGAACAATAGTACAAAAGCAGTAGCAAACATAGTGGTGGGAGGAGCACTGATGAGTAATACATGGGAGCAAGTCGCTACTATTCTTGATAGGGTGACAAACTCGATGAGGGGTAGGTGATCATCCCAACTTCCCTTGAAATCAATCATGCAAGCCCTCAACATATCCTCCAAAGTCTGAATAGTCTGCTCAACCTGGCCATCTTTCTGTGGGTGAAAAGCTATACTGAGCTTGACTTGAGTACCAAGTCCTTTCTGAAATGACTTCCAAAAGTGTGAGGTGAATTTAGTACCCCTATCTGAAATGATGGAAAAGGGAACTCCATTTAGTTTGACTAACTCCCGGATGTACAGTGTAGCATAATCCTCTGTTGAGTCCATGGTTTTAACTGGTAGGAAATATGCTGACTTAGTCATCTAGTCTACAACCACCCAAATTGAGTCATGCTGTCAGCGCATAAGAGGTAAACCTATAATGAAGTCCATGTTCACTTCTTCCCACTTTCAAGTAGGAATACTAATATCCTGAGTCATAGCTCCTAGCCTCTGATGTTCAACCTTGATCTGTTGGCAATTTTTGACACGTATCCACAAATTCTTCAATGTCTTTCTTCATGCCATTTCACCAGTAGACTTTTCATAGATCACGATACATCTTAGTGGAACCTGGGTAGATAAAGTACCTAGTGCTTTGAGCTTCCATTAGTATCTGCCGCCTTAAATCGTCTACATCTAGAACACACAGCCTACCTTAGTAACGGAGCACACCATCTTTAACTTTGGAGAATGCTTCCACCTCTTCTTCAAGAATGCTTCCTTCAATCTAAGTAGAATTAGGTCTTCATCCTACTTTGACTTAACCTCCACACTAGGGAAGATTCTGACTCATTCTGGACTATAACTCCCCTTTTTGCTGAGTCAACCAACTGGACCCCTAAGCAACCTAGTCTATGAATATCCTTCACCAGTTCCTTTTTATCCTCCTCTACATGAGAACACTCCCCATAGACTCCTTGCTGAAGCATCAACCACTATATTGGCCTTACCTGAATGATACAACAGACTAAATCATAGTCTTTCAACAACTCTAACCACCTTCTCTGATGTAGATTTAGGTCCTTCTGACTGAACACATGTTGTAGGCTCTTATGGTTTGTAAAAACATCCACATGAACCCCATAAAGGTAGAGCCTCCAAATCTTCAAGGAAAATACCACCACTACCAACTCGAGATCATGAGTTGGATAGTTCTTCTCATGAACCTTGAGTTGTCTAGATGCTTAAGCTATTACCTTATCATGCTACATCATAACACAACCAAGGCCAACTATGGAGGTATCACAATAGATCACAAACCCATCTGAACCTTCTGGCAGAGTTAGAACTTGGGATGTGGTGAGTCTAGTCTTCAACTCCTGAAAGCTCTTTTCACATGTATCAGACTACTGACACTTCACCTTCTTTTGAGTTAGTCTGGACAAAGGAGAGACAATGGAGGAGAATCCTTCTACAAACCATCGGTAATAACTAGCTAGACCCAATAAACTCCTAATTTCTTATGGAGAAGTTGGTCTTGACCAGTCCTTGACTACCACAAATCTTTCGAGGATCCACCTAAATACCCTCATTGGAGAGAACATGACCGATAAATGCAACTGAATTCAGCCAGAACTCACACTTTCTAAATATAGCGAACAATTGATGGTCTATAAAGACAATAACGAACATGTTTAGGTATGACTTGAATACCCTGTTCATCAGATCCATAAAATTTGCAGGAGCATTGGTTAGTCCAAAAGACCTAACTACGAATTCATAGTGACCATACTGAGTTCTAAAGGCAGTCTTCGGAATGTCGCATTCTCTGACCCTTACCTGATGGTATCCTTATCTAAAATCTACCTTGGAAAAACAACTAGCTCTCTGAAGTTGATAGAACAAGTCATCAATCCTGCGTAGAGGATACCTATTCTTGACCACAACCTTGTTCAGCTGACTATAAGCAATGCACATTCTGAGTGTACCATATTTCTTTCGCACGAATAGGATTGGGGCACCCCATGGAGAGATACTAGCTCTGATGAATCCCTTATCTAGAAGGTAATTCAACTATTCCTTTAATTCTTTAAGCTCAGCTGGAGCCATTCTATAAGGAGGAATTAAGATAGACTGGGTATCTATAAGAAGGACTATGCCAAAGTCTATTTTTCATTCGAGAGGAACTCTAGAAAGATCTTCGGGAAAAACATCGAGGAACTCATTTACAACTAAAACTAACTGAAGTGTTGAGGTCTTGGAACTAGAATCTTTGACCCTAACCAACTGATAGATGTACCCCTTAGCGATCATTTTCCTAGCCTTAAGGTATGAGATGAACCAACCCTTAGGCGTTGACGTACAACCCTTCTATTCTAGGACTGGTTCATTAGGAAACTAAAATCTAATGATCCTGGTTTGGTAGTCAACTGAAGCATAGCAAGAATGTAACCAGTCCATGCCAAGAATAAGGTTAAAGTCGACCATGTCTAAATCTACTAGATCAACTATGGTGATTCATGCAACATTGTGATGGGACAATCCCTATACACCCGTCTAGCTCTAATTGACTCACCAATTGGAATAGAGACTAAAAATTGCTCTGAGAGAACTTTTGGGCTAATGTCAAACTGGACAACAATATAAGGAGTCACGAAAGAAAGTGTGGCCCCTGGATCTAGTAAAACATACATATCTATCCGAAAGAGTCGTAACATACCAGTCACTACGTCAGGTGAGTTCTCCTAGTCCTGACAGTAGGATAAAGCATAGAAGCGATTTTAGCGCTGACCGCCACCTGTAGTTGAGGTAGTACCCTGTTGAGCTAAACAACCTGGTTGAGCTGCCGATGTGGGGGAATAGGCCCTCCCCCTTCCTACTGATGGTCAATCCCACAATTTGTGACCCAGCTGGCCATAATAGAAATAACCTTCCTTGCCCAGGTGACACTCACCCCAATAGTTCTTTCCACACTTGGAACATACTGGAAAAGTGCAGCAGCTAGAGACTTGATTCTGAGACTTGGAGCTTGATGCTCCACCTCTCCGATCCTTGCAGGGTCTAGAATAAGGAGAACTGGCTGATAAGTGTACTGAAGGTCTTTGTTGATACTACGTTAGGAGTACTCAAACTAACCTTTTATCGCCCATTTAATCTCCCTCTCTATCTCATTCAGTTTCTCTGCCTTTACCTGTTGGGCATGAATAATGAGCCTGGAGATGTCCATTTCTTTGATAAGCATGGCAATCCTGCACTCCTTGACTACCAAATATGAAACTTTATTCAAGAACTTCAACATGCGAGCCCTCAGCTTTGCTACCATTTTGGGAGCATACTTTGATAGTTGGGTGAACTTCAAAGCGTACTCCTGCACTGACATGTCATTCTACTTCAAGTTTACAAACTTAGCAGCCTTAGCTTCCCTTAATTCCCGAGGAAGAATCTACCAGGAATGCAGTCACAAACTCGTCCTACTTCACTGGGCCTGCACCAACCCATCTTCCTTCCTTCCACTAATTATACCATATCTGGGACACCCCCTTCAACTGATAAGCAGCCAAATCTGCACTTTCAGCTAAGGTAACACCCATGATTTGGGTGATCTTTTGGACCTTGTCAATGAACTCCTGCGAGTCCTCATCTACCTTAGACCTATGAAATGCTGGAGGGTTCATATGAGTAAAATATCAGACTCTAGTAGAAGATGTAGACCCACTGGCATTGGTAGGTGCAATGGCCTTCTAGTTGACTTGGCTGTTAACCGCTTGGGTCAGCATTGTATGGCAGCCCTGAATTCAATAAGGGACACCAGGTCATCCTAATGGGCTGCTGGAGCTGGTGGGGCTAGCTGGTTAGTATTTTTGGTCCTCCTTCCGTTTCCTCTCTTGGGAGGCATTGTTGACACTGAAAAGGATACAACACGAGTTAGGAGGATATTTTAGAGACTAAAATTCTATGAACGATAAGAATCATGAAGAAAGGGAACATTACTAAAAATACCTTGTATCCTCTCCCTCATAAGTGTGGCGCGCTTCACACCCATGAAAAGGACTCTACCCGACGCGACTTTCGGATATCCTAGGACACAATAAACGTGGCTCTGATACTAAGTTTTTCATGACCTAGGTTTACACCTTAGATGCGACACGGTACTTAGTATCACAAGTGACACCAAGCAAACCCATGGTAAAGCATAATTCTGAAAAGACTGATCTACTGAAAGATAATATTAAGCGGATGATAATAAAGATCTTTTCAAGCACTGTAACCCAAGCTGAATCTACAAATACTTTCTAAAATCCTTGTAAAAGAAATATCTAGTTGTTGGGAAAACCCCCCAACTAACTCTAGCGTCTAAAAACTAAACTGAAAATAATATACTGAAATGGAAACTTTAGCCCTCGACAGATGAGGACTCATCACTAAAAGCTGCTGGAGAATACGCTGAGAGAAACTAGCTGCAGTACTAAGGCTGGGTATCTAAGTGTATATCACAAAAAGATATAACACATAGAAATATGCAATCAATATTTTGAATGTACTGAGTATGTGAGATATAAGCTAAATATAAGAAAACTGATAATACATAAACCGCATTGAATGGCATGCTATGACCATATTTGAAAACATAAAATGAACGGAAATCTGAAAATCTGACAGTACTATAAGAACCAATAGCTGACTGAAAGTCATAAGAAAATCCTGAAAAACTGGAAGATTGAACTAGTCTAGGGACTATGATGTACTAGACTGAACTGTATTGTGGGAGATCCTATAACCAACATGTATCCATGTGAGCTAAATGTGGAGTTTAATGTATACACCCTATTGAACAGATCCCGTTGTACCTTTCCAGGGTATAGTGGTTGAGCTGTGTCATCACTGTCTGGGGTCCCATTCAGGCTAATAACCTACGATGGCACATATTTCTGGGAACCTAGGTGCTAAACCCCAGCCTACTCAGTGCTAAGTACTACTCCCACTGAAAACTTAATTTCTAATTGGCTGACAGTTGGAAATTGATGTCCTGGGACTAAGTTAGAACTACTTATTTGAAGTATTTTGAGAGTCTAAGGACCTAAAAACACTATGTTCTAAGACTTTCAAAGCTGCTTTATCTTAAAGTGTCGTGAGAGTCTAAAGAACGACAATCATGCTCATAAATTGAAACTACTGAAAATAATCAGTACTGACAATATTACTAAGACTGAACATACTAAAGCACTGACTTTCCATTCAAGCATATGTGCTAGCATTCATAATTTTAGTTAAGAGTATCATGATCAAAGTAAGTCATTAAATTTCTATTCATAAATTATACTTGTGATCAGGGCTAGAAAACATACAGTATAAATGAACTCAAAGCATGAATTACAACTAGTGATAGTTTGAGAAAACTTAGAGAATTATTAACATAGAGAAATTCATATACTGACTGAATAAATCCTAGCCTTTAGTCTTCTACAAGGCTGGAACTGATAAGATTTCTATAGTTAGTTTGGGATACAAGGATGAAAGAAATTTCCTCATTGGAGTCTCACATACCTGAAGGAGAATCCCTAAGATTAGGCTTGGAAGATCTAAGAAAAGATGGATGCCCTAGCTATTGCTTGGAACTAGCTTTGAGTTTTCTACACTCTAAATCTATGAGCTTGGAAGAGAATGAGAGGAAAGAGTCGATCAATCCTCTTAATTCCCCTCTAAACGAGACCCAAAGTGACATAGTTTAGGTGTTAGAAGATTAGAATTTGACAAAAATACCCCAGGGTAACCATTTCAAAATCTGACTATCCAGATCCAACGGGCCTCACAATGAGTCGTTGGTAGAAACCACAACTCGTTGGAACCAGTCGTTCGTTCTGGGCCTGGGAAGTCATTTTTTGGACACTAACCAATGGACGGGAACAATGACACACAACAACGAGTCGTTTGTTCCTCCCTTTGTTACTGGAAGAGTTTTGAACATCTTCTGGATATCCTCCAACGGATGGACAGAACGACCAGTTGTTAGAAACAAATGAGTCGTTGTTTCCAACCATTGTCACTGGAGGGATTTCTGACCCTTTTTGGGTTTCTTCCAATGATTCCCTACGATGAGTCATTATACCAAAAAATGACCCCTCGCATGGCTTGTTGTTTGGAAGACAAATTTGATAGGTTTCTGGACTGCTACCAATGTATCAAAACAATGACTCGTTCCTTGAAGAAACATGGCATTGTATTGCTCATTGGATCTGGTTAAGTAATCTATAGAGGTTGAAAATGACTAACACAAAGGGTCATCATTACTGACAATGACTCGTTGGTTGAGTCGTTCTTAGACCAAATTTGCTGGTGTCTTTTTCTGATTTGGAACAATAAGAAAGTCTGTAAAACAGCCCTCGAAATATGAGGACTCACCAACAAGCTGAAGGCATAAGCTGAGATGGCTTAAGGGTGAGGATGAGCCTAAGATCCGGACCTTGTATCATGAAACGATACAACATAAAAAGTATGCGGTCAGTATGTAAAATGTACTGAGTATGCAAGGTAAGTAAAACGGACATTTTAAAAGTAAAGTAAACTCATAAATAGACACTGGAGAAGGACATGATGCTTGTATCAAATATCTTCATAATAAAACATAAGTCTCAAGACTTTCAAATCATTCGTAATCATTCATTATCATAATCGTAAATAATTTTACCATAATATAACTTGATCCAATAACATAAATATAACAATGCATTAAAACATGTGGAACAATGGGAGGACTCGTCATAACCGACACCATCATGGTAGAGCCTTTCATGATGCCCACTGTCTCTCTCAAGTGGGTAGAGCCGACCCTGGCTTGCCAGGCGAGGGTTCTGCATAAGGCGTGATATCACAATTGAGGGGATCATTATCATAACATCATAACATTTACAACCCATGTGGCACGTGGTTATGAGACACCGACGTAGTCCTTTGAACGCCGGGCTGCTCGGTGCTAGACACGGCTCTCAAAAATATGCATATAGGCTCATACATAAATCATTGATATCATGCATAAAATTCATTGGCTAAGATATAACATTTATCAACATTGATCCCCTTTAAAACATTGTTAGCCAAGAATCAAGGCCCCTTTATATCGGCCAACATCATAAATCGATAATTCATGAAATTAATTTCGTAAATCATAAATCATTCTTCATCATGTGGGAATTGCCCAATACTCCATCATACTCATTTCTTTCAAAATATACTCATAAACATGGGTAACTTAGATTCATGCATTTCCATAATCAATAAACTTAAAGTAATGAATATTCATCATAAAACCATAATTTCCATGAACTTCCATAAATGGGCAATTTAGATTTAAAAAGATTGAAACATGATTTTTGAAGAGAATAATACTAAACCTGCCCAACATGCATATTTCAATAAATAAAACTCAATTAAAACATACCCATAAGGAGAAATCACATCGACATGCTTTGGGTAAAACCCCATGGAAATTGAGTAGGAGAATTCATGAATTTAATCGAAATTAGGCATGGGTGAGGAAGAAGGCCTTGAATCTTCTAAAACCTCTCTAAAATCCTTGCATGAGAATGGGCATGCCTAAAGGACTTAACTCATATTATCATATTTAGAAAATACCCAAAATGATGTAGTTTAGGGGCTAAAGATGAGGAAAGGTCGAAAATACCCTTAAAATAGGCTCGCACAGACCAATGACCGACCCAACAGGTCGTGGCATCATACCACGACTCGTGGTATTGAGTCTTCAGGTCCACTGCCCCGTGACACGTCTCAGGTCCTTCCCACGACTCGACAAGACGAGTCGTTACAACATACCACGAGTCATTGAATCGACCGTCGTCAACCCTTTGACCAAATCTGCCTTCCCTTTCCATGAGCCTCATCACGAATCGTTATGACTTCCAACGAGTCATGGTTTCCATCCGTTGAATGCACTGAAAACCTCAACCAACTAGTAACGACTTGAAACAAAGGGTTGTTGTCTCTCACCACGGATCGTGGGATGCCCCGTTGCTTCCTCCTTAGCCTAAGTCCAAACCTCTCAATGACTGGTGACAATGGCTCGTTGTTCCTGATAATGGGTCATTGTACCGTCCATTGTTTCCTCTAATTCCTTGACTTCCCAAACCACGAATGCATGTGACGATTCGTGGTATCCACCCACGAGTCGTTGAGTTGTCCGTTTTGTGATATTTTTGCCACTTTTCTGCACTTTTCAATTTTAACTCTCGGGTCTATTCTTAGGCCTTTCCGGGGTATTACAATATCTCCCCCTTTGGAACATTCATCCTCGAATGTAGGATACAATCAGCAAACAGAAACATACAATTTATCATAACTATATACTGATCATTTTAACCGAAATTTTCACGGAATGACTACCTCTGAATCAAACCACATAGCTGAACTGATTTCACACTTCACATATGGATTCATACACATAAAAGAAACTTGCACACATAAACTGAACATGGAAACTAAATTGATTCTTAGGGAAAAACTTATACCTTAAGTCGAAACCGAGCCGGTAGAGAACAAATGTGGGTATTTAGCCATCATATCCACTTCGGCTTCCCAAGTAGCTCCCTCAACATGCTGGTTCCTCCATAATACTTTAACTAAAGCTACTTCTTTATTCCTTAGCTTACAGACTTGACGATCTAAGATTTCCATCGAAATTTCTTCATAGCTGAGGCTGTCTTTCACCCCAATGCTGTCAACTGGAACTACTAAGGCTGGATCACCAAAGCACTTCTTCAACAGTGACACATGAAAGACAGAATGAACTCAAGATAACTCTGATGGCAATTCTAACTCATACGCAAGCTTACCAACTCTTCTCACAATCCGATAGGGACCAACATAGCGGGGAGTGAGTTTACCTTTCTTTCCAAACCGCATGACTCCCTTCATGAGAGACACCTTTAGAAATACCCAGTCGTCCACATCAAACTTCAAGTCTCTTCTCCTCACATCAGCATACGATTTCTGATGACTCTGAGCGGTTTTCAACTGGTCCCTTATCAACTAAACCTTCACTACTGCCTCATGAACCTAATCTGGGCCTATCATGGACGCCTCATCAACCTCAAACCATTTAATGGGAGATCTACACCTCTGCCCATAAAGAGCCTCAAACGGTGCCATTTGGATACTAGAGTGGTAAATGTTATTATAAGCAAACTCGATCAAGGAAAAATGATCATCCCAACTACCTTTGAAATCCATAACACATGCCCTAAACATATCTTCAAGGGTTTGAATGGTTTGTTCTGCTTGGCCGTCTGTTTGCGGATGGAAGGCTGTACTGAGCTTAACTTGTGTCCCAAGTCCCTTTTGAACAGAACGCTAGAATTGAGAGGTAAACTGAGTACCTAGGTCTGAAATAATAGACAAGGGCACTCCATGAAGTCGAACTAACTACTGAATATACAACTTAGCATAATCCTCAGCTGAATCCGTGGTCTTGACCGGTAGGAAATGTGCTGCCTTAGTTATCCTATCAAGCACCACCCAAATGGAGTCATAGTGTTGGCGAGCACAAGGTAGGCCTGTAACAAAGTCCATATTAATCTCTTCCCACTTCCAACTGGGGATGCTGATATCCTGAAGTACGCCTCCTAGCCTTTGATGTTCGACTTTTACTTGCTAGTAGTTTGGGCATTTTTCTACGAACTCCGCAATGTATTTCTTCATACCATCCCACCAATAGATTTCTCGCAAATCCCGATACATTTTCGTGGATCCTGGATGAATAGAATATCTGGTACCATGTGCCTCATGCAACATCCGAAATCTCAGATTATCGATGTCCGGAACACATAGTCGATCCTGGTATCGTAGCACACCATCTCCCTCTTAGGAGAAGACCTCCACCTTCTGACTTCGCACCGCCTCCTTCAGCTTTCTCAATATTGGATCCTCATCTTTCCTAGATTTAACATCAACTACAAAGGACAATTCTGACCCATTATGTACAACCATACCGCCATCGGTCACATCGATCAATCTAACTCCCAGTCTTGCAAGTCGGTGAACATCCTTTACCAACTCCTTCTTCCCCTCATCCACATGGGACACATTTTCCATGGAGAGCCTACTAAGCGCATCCGCAACCACATTAGCCTTGCCCGGGTGGTAAAGGACACTCATGTCATAGTCCTTAGGTAATTCTAACCATCTCCTTTTCCGAAGATTTAGATCCTTCTGGGTGAACACCTACTACAAGCTCTTGTGATCTATAAATACATCCACGTGGACCCCATACAAGTAATGCCACCATATCTTCAATGCAAACACCACCGCGGCTAACTCAAGATCATGAGTCAGGTAATTCTTTTCATGAACCTTCAGCTGTCTCGAGGCATATTCTACCTTCCCATGCTGCATAAACACACATACCAGTCTGACTCTCGAAGCATCACAATAGACAACGAAGCCATCGGTACCCTTGGGTAAGGTCAATACAGGTGTTGAAGTTAGTCGGGTCTTCAACTCTTAGAAGCTTTTCTCACAAGTATCCGACCATTGGAATTTCACCTTTTTCTGAGTAAACTTAGTCAAAGGTGCCGAAATAGATGAGAAACCCTCCACAAACCTTCTGTAATAACCATCTAAGCCTAAGAAACTCTGAATTTCTGAAGGATTCACCGGTCTGGTCCAATTCTTCACCGCCTCTATCTTTTGGGAATTTACCCTTATGCCTTCGCTTGATACCACGTGACCCAGAAATGCTACCGAGTTCAGCCAAAAGTCACACTTGCTAAACTTTGCATACAACTGATGATCCTTGAGGGTTTGCAACACTATTCTCAAATAAGTGGCATGCTCCGACTCTCTCCGGGAATATATAAGAATGTTGTCGATGAACACGATCACGAACATATCCAAATATTGCTTGAACACCTTGTTCATTGCTTGGACACCCTATTCATCAGGTCCATAAAAGCTGCAGGAGAATTTGGTTAGCCCAAAAGACATAACAACAAATTCGTAGTGACCATACCAAGTCCTGAAAGTGGTCTTCAGGATGTCACTCTACCGAACTCTAAGTTGATGATACCCGAACTTGAGATCGATCTTAGAGAAACACTTGGCACCCTGAAGATGGTCAAACAAATCATCAATCCTAGGTAAGGGGTACCTTTTATTGATGGTAACCTTGTTCAACTGCCAATAGTCAATACATATATGAAGGGAACCGTCCTTCTTCCGAACAAATAGAACTGGTGCACCCCATGGAGACTGGCTCGGTCTAATGAAGCCCTTATCTAATAGATCCTTTAACTGATCCTTCAATTCCTTCAGCTTGACTGGAGCCATCCTGTAAGGAGGGATAGAAATATGATGCGTATCTTGCAATAGATCAATACCGAAATCAATTTCCCTTTCCATAGGAACACCTGGAAAATCCTGGAGAAACACCTCTGGGTATTCGCACACCACCGAAACTGACTTAATAGTCGGGGTCTCAAACTCCACATCCTTAACCCTAACTAGGTGTTACATACACCCCTTAAAGATCATCTTCCTAGCCTTAAGATAGGAAATAAACCGACCTGCTGGCACCGCTGAACTATCCTTCCACTCCAAAACTAAATCACCCGAAAAATGAAACTCCATGGTATGGGTCCTACAATTAATCAAAGCATAACATGAAAACAACCAATCCATACCCAAAATGACGTCAAAATCAGTCATGGCCAACTTGACTAAGTCTGCGGAGGTAACCTCATGCAACACTGTGATCGGGCACCCTCTATATACCCGTCTAGCTACAACCGAATCACTGATAGGGATAGAAACTAAAAACAGCTCTAACAAGGTCTCAAGGCTAACTCCAAGGCTACTAGCAATGTAAGGAGTCACAAAAGACAATGTAGCTCCCGGATCTAGCAAGGCATAAACATCAATATGAAAGACACGCAACATACCAGTGACCACGTCTGCCAAAGTCTCCTTCTCCTGGCGCGAGGCAAGGGCATAGAATCAGTTTTGGCGCTGACCGCCACCCCCATTAGTAAATGCTCCTTGTGGAGCTAAATGGGCTAGAGTTGCTGCTGTCTTGGTGATTTGTGCTCGACCCCTATCATCACCCTATCTGGCATATGGAAACGCTCAACGCACGTGCCTAGATCTACCACACCCGAAGCAGACATCTGAACCGAGCAAGCACTCCCCGGTGTGACTCTTGCCGCACTTCTTGTAGGCTTGAGAGGTATATTCTAACTAGGTGCCCCTTTGATCCCTCGACCCTAAAGCCCTGCTCCTCTGATCACCCCTAAGTCTAGATGGAACACTAGCTGATGATGGTTCTAGGGCTAGTGACCTCTACTGAAACTGTGGAAGGTAGCCACTGTCGGACCTCTAATGTGAAAACCCACGACTATCTGTCCGAGCCCTCTTTGCCTCCCTCTCCCTCGCATGAGCCGCCTCCATCTGCTGGGCGTATAACACTATGTGAGGAAAGTCCATATCTTGGTTGAGCATAGTACTCTTGCAGTCCTTGTTTAAATAACCGGCCACGCCATGAACAAATCGGCTCACCCGCACCCTCTGATCCATCATCAACTTTGTGGCGTATTTAGACAACCGGGTGAACTCAAGTGAATACTCCAGAACTATCATCTTTCCTTGCTTGAGGTTAAAAAACTCAGCTGCTTTCAATTCCTTCATATCCCGAGGGAAGAACCTATCAAGAAAGGCCATGTGGAACTCATCCCAGCTAATAGGGCCCGCTCCCGCTGCCCTACTGTCCTTCTATTGCTTGTACCAAATATGAGCGACCTCCTTTAGTTGATAAGAGGACAAGTCCACACACTCCCCATGTGTCACTCCCATAACCTAAGTGACCTTTAGGATCCCTTCAATGAACTCAGGAGGGTTCACCTCAAGAAGTCTCTAATCCGAGCCGCCGCCTCATTGCCATTCTGCGGAACCTGTGCAACAACCTACTGGTTGACCTGAGCAGTCAAGGCCTGCGCCAACATCTGAATCGCCGCCCAAAACTCGGCGTGGGCAGCTGGCTCTAGTGCCTAAGGCTCCAGAACAGGTGGGGCTTGCTGTGGAACCTTCATCATTTCCATTCCTCCTTCCGTTCATTCTTCTAGGAGCCATAATTCTGCAATCGCGAATCGCACGAATTAGAAGGATGGAAAAGCTTTTCATCGCACGACATAAATATGAACGAAGGGAACATTTCCTAAGATGTTTAGTAGCTTCTTCATCATAGGTGTGGCGCGCTTCACACTCATGAAAAAGACTCTACCTAACGCAGCTCTTAGACACTCTAGGACACTTCAAACAAATTGCTTTGGTACCAAGTTTGTCACGACCTGAACGTACATCCGGATCGTAGACACGGGACAAGGGACCCTAAGGGACCCCAAGTCGACCCATGGCTCATGCATACAACTAACCTCATTCACATAAGCGGAACGATAATCATAAAGATATAGTGGAAACGTAATCATAACATAGCATCAAGAAATACCAACGTTTACATAGCTAAGTACTACGTACTTCTCTGAAAGCCTCTAATACATAAGAAAGGTTGATGGGAACACATCCCCAACTAACCCGATCAATATGGAAAAAATAAACAACAAGAAAGTCTATAAAACAGCCCTCGAAATATGAGGACTCACCAACAAGCTGAAGGCATAAGCTGAGATGGCTTAAGGGTGAGGATGAGCCTAAGATCCGAACCTTGTATCATGAAACGATACAACATAGAAAGTATGCGATCAGTACGTAAAATGTACTGAGTATGCGAGGTAAGTAAAATGGAAATTTTAAAAGTAAAGTAAACTCATAAATAGACACAGGAGAAGGACATCATCTTGTATCAAATACCTTCGTAATAAAACATAAGGCTCAAGACTTTCAAATCATTCGTAATCATTCATTATCATAATCATAAATAATTTTACCATGGTATAACTTGAACCAATAACATAAATATAACAATGCAT
>JACEIK010001300.1:219427-230508 GCA_018107945.1 Datura stramonium
ATCTCGCTCAAGTGGGCAGAGCCGACCCTGACTTGCCAGGCGAGGGTTGTGCATAAGGCATGATATCAAATTTGATGGGATCATTATCATAACATTATAAGATTTACAACCCACGGTGGCACATGGTTATGAGACACCGGCGTAGTCCTTTGAACGCCGGGCTTCTCGGTGCTAGACACGGCTCCCAAAAAATGCATTTAGGCTCATACATAAATCATTAATATCATGCATAAAATTCATTGGCTAAGATATAACATTTATCAACATTGATCCCCTTTAAGACATGCTTAGCCAAGAATCAAGGCCCCTTTATATCGGCCAACATCATAAATCGATAATTCATGAAATTCGTTTCGTAAATCATAAATCATTCTTCATCATGTGGGCATTGCCCAATACTCCATCATACTCATTTCTTTCAAAATATACTCATAAATATGGGTAACTTAGATTCATGCATTTCCATAATCAATAAACTTAAAGTAATGAATATTCATCATAAAACCATAATTTCCATGAACTTCCATAAATGGGAAATTTAGATTTAAAAAGGTATAAACATGATTTTTGATGAGAATAATACTAAACCTTCCCAACATGCATATTTCAATAAATAAAACACAATTAAAACATACACGTAAGGAGAAATCACATCGACATGCTATGAGTAAAACCCCATGGAATTTGAGTAGAAGAATTCATGACTTTAATTGAAATTGTGCATGGGTGAGGAAGAATTCCACCCATTTTAAAACCCTACATACCTGGGAATGGATGAACTTAAGGTTCCTTGAACACCCACAAAGGAATTGAAGAAAAATTTGGGGAAGAAGGCCTTGAATCTTCTAAAACCTCTCTAAAATCCTTGCAAGAGAATGGGCATGCCTAAAGGACTTAACTCATATTATCATACTTAGAAAATACCCAAAACGATATGGTTTAGGGGCTAAAAATGAGGAAAGGTCGAAAATACCCTTAAAAAAATTCCCTGAAAATTGGCTCAGACAGACCAACGACCGACCCAACGGGTCATGGCATCATACCATGACTCGTGGTATCGAGTCGTCAGGTACACTACCTCGTGAAACATCTCAGATCCTTCCCACGACTCGACAAGATGAGTCGTTACAACAAACCACAGGTTGTCTAATCGACCGTCGTCAGCCCCTTGACCAAATCTGCCTTCCCTTTCCACAAGCCTCACCATGACTCGTGATGACTTCCAACAAGTCCTGGTTTCCATCCTGTGAATGCACTGGAAACCTCAACTAACCAGTAACGACTTGAAACAATGGGTCGTTGTCTCTCACCACGGATCATGGGATGGCTCGTTGCTTCCTCCTCAGCCTAAGTCCAAACCTCCCAACGACTGGTGAAAATGGCTCGTTGTTCCTGACAACGGGTCGTTGTACCATCCATTGTTTCCTCTGATTCCTGACTTCCCAAACCACAACTGCATGTGACGACTCATGGTATCCACCCATGAGTCGTTGAGTCGTCTGTGCTGTGATATTTTTACCAATTTTTTGCACTTTTTAATTTTAACTCCGAGTCTATTTTTAGGCCTTTCTGGGGTACTACAATGATGCCACCAATGGGGCAATGATGGTTGATAACACGGAGGACACTGATGATCCGAATTTTGGTCCTAACGATGATGATGATGCTTAGAGGACCAGGAAGTTCTTCTCTCTCCCTTTGTTATGATATGTTTATGCACTGAGGATAGTGCCTTGTTTAAGTGTGGGGTGGGGAAATAGAATTTTCTTATATTCTATCTATGTTGTATCTTTAGAGTTGGGCTGCAGATTCATTGTCAAATGTCTGTGTCGTTAATTTCTGTTAAGAACTGAAGAATTGTGTTAATGGGCTCTAATAATTAGTAAGTGGATGGATGTGGAGACCATAGTTGTCATGTGTAATGTGCTTGTTCATTCTATTTGTTTTTTTTTCAATAGAGTGGTTATTTTTTTCTTCTGTATAGTCCGTCTTAGATGTAGTGACTGATCCCAATGATGGATGGATGACAACCGTTTAAGAGAAAATTAGTCACGGATTTTTTTTCTTTTTTAGGAGTAAAAACCACCACTTATGTGCTCTTGATATTTCACGTAAGAGAAAAGCTAGAAGGCATGGATTGTTCATTTTAAATACTTGAGAAGTGAAAATTTCATTAGAGACACATAGGTTCTTTAACTTGATTCAAAAGATATGAAAAATGGGCTTAATAAGAAAGATTCATTCAATATGGTTATATGTGAATATATGGTCATAGGAAGTCGATTCAAGCCATGATTCCATGAGAGGTGAGCTTGTTATTCTTGTGTTTCATATATAGGTTAACATCTAGAACTTTCATGGTGTGTGTGTAGAATAACCAAATTTCAAAGAGTAGGACATGATCAAGGCATTTCTTTGACTACCCATGTTTGTTACTTATTGTTTGCACAACTGGTGAAATTTTCTCTAGTCAACCCCATTGAGCCTATAAGTCAATTTCTTTGTATAACCACATGAGAAGCCTATCCCCTTTGTTGTTGAGCCTACATGAATTTTGTCCAAAGAATCCCTAATTCACTTTGAGATATGAAAAAAATGAAGGTTCCACCGAAACAATAACACTAAAAAGGAGGAAAGATGGGAATGTGGATTGGAAGAGAAAAAGAAAGAGGGTGCCCATGAAATAAAATGTTTGCTTGCTGCTAGAATAGAAGGAAGGAAAGAAAGAAAAGATTCTTAACAATAGATTGTTTTGATTGATTCTAAAGAAAAAACTAGCAGTCAAATAGTATAAACAAGGGGCATTAGAGAAGAAAAAAGATCAGTAAATGAAGTGTAAGTGTAAGCAGTAAGGATGATGGGTGGAAGAAGAATAAAGTGAGAGTTGTCTTAAAGTTCTTAGGATTGGTAGCCACTATTTTTTAAATAATTTCTACCCATCCTTTAGCTGACATTACAACCATGAAAGTTCTTATTATCTTACTCTTTTTGATTGTTTGGTTGATTTGGGAATACATGAAAGACAAGCTTATGTTATGTTGCATATGTCTGGAATATCATTTGGGAGAGTGAGTGTGCCTTGTTTATTTTTATCCCAAGTGCTATGCATGATAATATGACAGTAAAAAAGGGGGAAACTACTAAATAGTGAGAGCACAAGATGGCTAGAATTTGGTGTACTATGTATCACATTGTTTGTACTTAATCATTTTAGCCCTATTTTGATTTAAAAAAAAGAAGTAAAGTATAGAGGTTATGTAGTTTCAAATGAAAAGCTATTAATTGTGTATGTCATGTTGTTGCATATAAACTAATGAACTACCTATCGTGATGTTGCAATGAAGTTGTGTTAAATGAAAATAGGGAGTTGTTCGAGGACGAACAATAGTTTAAATATAGGGTGGTGATCTTGGGATTATTTATAAGCCTGCTTGCCACATTTTACCCATATCTTGCCATGTTTGGAGAAGAATATCCTTATGAAATTCAGTTCTTTTATGAAAGTGTTATTCAAAAGAGCTAACGATGTGCTTAGATGATGTTTATAGGAAAATATATGGAAAATACCCAAAAAAGAAAAACTAAGGAAAGTTCAAGCTACAAGGTGTGATGCAAGAAGAATTCAAAATAAAATCAGCCTGGTAAGATGGCTGGCGTAGTGGGCCAAATCATAAACTTCAGAGGAAATTTTGCACAAGTTGGCGAGATGATTGACATGGCGCACCAAGGAGGAAAAGTAGCTGAATTTTGTCCAACACCTTGGCGTGGAGCGCCACACCTTGAACATCAGAGGAATGGTTTCAACAACTTGGTGAAATGGAAGGCGCAATGCGCCATAGTGAAAACTCCAGAGAAGCCCAAACACTGTCAGGCGTTATGCCTAGCACGACGCACCAAGGGTGTTTTGGGGGGAAAGTTGTTAATTCTAAAAGCTGAGTTATTTGAGGGGAAAATAGGAATTTTCTTAATACTATAAATACATCACTAGGGTATCTGTAGAGGGATATTGACGGTTTTTGGTAAGAACACAGAGATAAGAGTTTCATCTTTTTTTCTTTACTTTACGCAATTCTTGTATGAAAATTATGATTGTTTTGGTTTTACACTTGAACATAAGTGGCTAATGCCTTCATCTAAGATTTTGGCCACAAGCATGATGGTTGTAGTTTGAACTTCATTTATGCTAGACATTTAATTCTCCATTTAAGACTATTTATACTTTCTTATTTTAATGATTGTTAATTAGTCTGACCACCTTTCAAATAATACCTAATGAATCATTTGTTGAACTTAAAAGTGGGAACAATGAAGGTAAAAAGAAGTATGTAGTAGGTTCTAAATCCTTCTCAAGTAAAAGGAACTGAATTCGCTATTGTGGATAGGAATATATTCTGCAACCCTACTTAGTTGAATCAAGTAGCCATGATTGGTGTTCTCTTTTCTCCTGCAACCATAGGAATATAGGTTCTAGGGTTAGTGAAATAATCTTTGACGTATCAAAAAGATATGTTGAGGATGAATTTGTCACCTAAAACAACAATCTTAGTGTAATATCCTGAAAATGCGTAAGATAAAACCCGATGGTGTAAACAGAGAAAGTAGGAAATGTTCCACCAGGTCACAAGACGACTTGTCCAGTGACCCATGAGGTTACTCCATGAGTCATGGAGTGACTCATGATGTGGAAGTTGGATGATTAGAAGTCGTGGTCAAGGGGTGACCACGGGTGGATGTCACGAGTCGTGAAGTCTCTTCAAAACCCATGAGGTTAGTTGTCGTCAGGAGGAGGAGTTGTAGGTTGATTTTTCTAGTGGAGATTGATCTCGGGCAAAATAGCATGCCCGAGTTACGCTTTATAACATAAATTAGTCTTGTTTATCTAGTTAATTATGTACATTTTCATGTAATTTTATATAAATGTGAATATATGTGCTAACCAACATGATTAGTCCTTGTTTTGTAAGTTTCAATGATTTTGAGGAACTAATTTATAAGTTGGTGAAGGAGAGGAATGGAGTCGGAAGCAACGGGCAAAAGTCGGCAAGGAGTAGGCCATGGCAAGGNGTTTTACCCTGTAGTCCAGTCCCTGTAGGTTCGACATTCCGGTTCTTAAAAAGGGCCACTGTATTACTTGTACAACCCGTACACTTGCGGGCTCATCATTGGCTCTCATGAGAATTGGTCATTTCCACAAGTTTGTGGAGACCACTTTATTGAGAGGATGTAGGAGGGGAAGATGCTCCCCGAGGAGGCATGTCACTTGAAGCTTGGCCTGACGAATTGTGATGGAGCATGTTCAAATCCGGGATATGCGATGAGTGGTCCGATCTATGGGATAGTGATCCCTCAGCCAACCCAAAAGCTTGTATTCTTTTCCTCTTAACTGCGGTGCCTCGACATCTCTTTTTCGATCTATGGCGATCACTCCTAAAGAAGAAACAGGGGTTTCATCCGGGAATAAAGGCACTCTAGCTTGCAAGCACAACTGGGAAATGAGGACAACGTATGACATGGAAGTGCTAGCCTATCATGCCTTTTGTTTCATTTGTTGGGCCACAATCTCCCCAAAGTTAATGGGGACTTTGGACATAATGCAAGTGATGAGAATTGTTGTTTCCAAGCTAACCCCTTGTTCATTTTTAGAGGGATTGATGCGGCCAGAGATAAAATCCAACCATAACTTGGCCTCAAACTTCAGATCATGGTGAGAGACTTCGCCACCCATAGATGTCCATAGAGGTGTATCAGCGACGATGATTGGGGCTATCCAGGAGAATTGGTCCTTCATGTCTGCCACCCAAGCCATGTACTCTGAGCCAGAGTCAATCTCATCTTCCCAAAATAATTAGTTGATGGTAGCTGGAGTGATGTCGACTTCCACTCCCCTTATCATGACCAATGGTAGGAACGGGAAGTCATCAACTTTGCCTCTGTGTTTCATACTATCTTGCCTAGATTGGAGGAAGCATAGAACTCCGGTACCAGGCTTGGGTAGTAGTCCGGGAGAGGATTAGCAAAAGCATGTCATTGCCTATCTGTAAATTGAGCGGTGATGTTGCGAAGATCACCACGCAAGCCAACGAGATCAAATATCTTCTCCACAGTTATAGATTGGCCTTGGAATATGACATAATGCTCCTTCATGTTGGGCACATAGAATATGATGGCCTCTTTGGAGTTCGTAGGTGGTGCGGAGGCCTTGGCTTTGCCCTTTCCTTTGTTGGTGGAAGATGCGGGGGCCTTGCTCTTTTAGGTGTTCTTAGATGAAGATATGATAGTTCTGCAAACATGGTGTTAGTGACAGCCACAGTGTAATTGAATTGAAATAATGAAAGCTATTCTAAATGTGAAATGAGAAGAAAAGATGAAAAAACATCATTTAAAGAATCAGCAGCATCGGCGAAACACCGATGAGTCACAGGAGGAATTCGCGGACCGCCGCTGACTCACCAATGCGAAGAAGAAGACTGAGCAAACCAATAGTATACCAACAACAAAGTGGCGAGTCGCCTCTACCTACGTTTCATCGACGTTTCACCGGACCCTATCGGCGAATCGCCGAATTTCATCGTCCCCAAATCAGTTCCAAACATTTCACTGACAAACATTTATAAAAGCCCACAAATATTTTAGTAAAACATCAACTCTACACATAAAAAAGGACTCAAATGATGATTTACCCTTAGCAATGGCATCACCCAATCTATCACCAGGCAAAGCATGGAATTTCGATCCTATTGGGTTACTCAGACCATACACCATTCAAATTCACACAAATATCACACCTATACCACACCCATTTCATCCATACACTTTTATCCCTCAGAAATTTCAACAAATAGAGCATCAACCATGAATCTAATGGGAAGGAAAGGCAGTAAAAGGGAAGGGAAAGGAATGTTAAAGCCACATGAAAAACGCAATTAATGTGCCATTGCTGGGAACATAAAAGAGATAAGGATACATTACCGCACTATAAGAAAGAGTTTTGCAAAGACCAGCTTATGGGAGCTTACAAACATTCTGCAGTTGCGGAAATTTGTGTAGTAGAGAAGGAGAATATGAGTGTGGATGAGTGTAGTGAGAATGTTGGTGAAGAAAGGGAGAGGTTTTATAGGGGGAAGATGAGACAGTGATAGGTTGAGGAGAAGGTGGGATAGTGATGGTGAGTTAATGTGTTGGTGGGAAGTGGAAAGGTGGGAAAGAGGGAAATATGGGAAAGTGGAAAGGTTGGGTATTGGGAATACAAAAAGGGTGTGGGAAAATGGTAAAGAGGGGGATCTAAGGGAATTATTATTCAGAGTAGCTATTCAAACTACTCCTCCCTCCAAAAGGACATGGTTCTGACTCTGATACCAACTGGGATAAGGACATAGGGTGGCTCAAGAAAGTATTTGGGGTCAGGTGGGTCCACATTTGATTTAAATTCTTAAATAAAATCATACCTCTATCAGTGTTACATCAGCGGTTCGCTGAATTGAGCTGGTGTTCCGCCGCTTTACCTTTTGCACTTGAAATAATGCCCAGTTCACTGTTTCACCACCAGCTATTGACCGGCGGTTTGCGAACTGGGTCGGCGGTCCGCCGATGAATCATATCTTGGGCCCCCAATGCTTCAGGTAACCTGTGTTGTACCGGCGATTTACCGGCGGTACACATTTCTGCATCGGCGGTTTGCTGGTGTGTTCGCTGGTCAAATGCTCATGTTCCCAGCTTTCTGAATTCTTGTACTGGGAGGTGGTGGTTTGCGCTTCTGGATCGGCGATTCACCACCCTAGAGCGTTACCTGCATTGTTGTGGTGCTTTCCCTCTTTGCTCCTCCGTTCATTGATCCTACAAAAACAAAAAAAAAACAACGAAATAAAATAAATCAAATAAAACAATTGAGTTGCCTCCCAAGAAGCGCCTTAGTTAACGTCGTGGCATGACGTAGCTCTCATTTAACAATTCTTCTTCGACGGATCATCCTCCAACTCTCTCTTCCATCTCAATTCCTCTATCCTCATCCTCTTTCTGCAACACTCCGATCACCTTGCATTCAGCGGGAGGTTCAACTTACGGACACACTTTGAAAGTGACTACTTAACATCCAACTCTGAACTTGAGCTCCCCTAGCTCCACATCAACCAAGGCTCTCCTCGTGGCAAGCAATGGTCTCCTCAAAATAATTGGTACCTCCACATCTATTTCACGATTGAGGACTACGAAATCAGCTGGTAGGATGAATTTATCTACTCTAACCGACGCATCTTCTAATACCCCCACAGGTTTTTTATGGAATGGTCTGCCATAAGCAACCTCAGAGATGTAGGCTTTGTGCTTCCAAGTCCCAACTTCTTGAAAATGATAAGAGGCATTAGATTTATGTTGGCACCAAGATCACATTGAGCTTTCTTAAATATACATATCTCAATTGTACAAGGGGTTATGAAAGCTCTAGGGTCTTCTCATTTGGGGGAAATATTGCTCATCATCATTGCACTACAATGGTGCGTCGTCTTCCCACTACCAACATCAACCACCTTCTTCTTTTTCAGCAACTCCTTCATGAATTTAGCATATCTTGGCATTTGAAGAAGGGCATCCACCAATGGTATATTAATAGACAATTTGTTGAACATGTCAATGAATTTGTTGAACTGATCATCCTTCTTTTTCTTAGCCAACCATTGTGGATAGGGGGTGGAGCTCTTGCTTCAACCTTGTCATCATTTGAGTCCTTCATGCCCGCCTCATCTTCATCAACAAGTGAGGGAATTTCATCATCCTTCCCCTCACCTTCCTCGTCACTCTTTTCACCACTCCATGGTGTCTTTAGCATCTCGTTGGATTCATTTTCCTCATTTGATTTAGGAGCATTAACCTCCTTGGTCTTCACTCTTGCCTCCCCAACCAATTTACCACTCCTAGTAACAATAGTCATGCATTGACTATTATTCTTTGGGTTAGACATTGTGTCACTTGGGAGCGTTCCCTTCATCCGGGGGCTCATTTGAGCGGACAAGTGATTCATTTGAGCTTTCAAATGCTTAATGGAGGCTGAATGAGAGCTCACTTTGGGCAAGGTTAGAAACCTCTCCTCTTAAATTCCTTGACCCCGCTATCTGTTGATTCCACTTTCTTGAGGACTCTTGCTAGCATCTCTTCAATTTTTGAACTACTTGCATCGCCCACTCCTGGCTGACTTTGGGTGTTTCCAACTTTTGGAAGGGGGAAGATATGGGTTTGAACTATGGTAGTAGCGGTCTCCCTCTTGATTCTTCTCTTTATTTCCCATCTTTCATTTCTTTTGGGCCATCCCTGTGGATCACGATTCCTCTAGCCTTGGTTTTCATCCCCTGGGCGCCAAGGGCCTTGATTGGTCCCTTGAAACTCAGGTCGAGGACCCCTCATTTGATTTCCCATGTATTGACATTCTTCTTCATACCTTGGTGCCAATGATTCTCCTTCATATTGCAAAGGACCTTGCATACTTACAACATTCAACACCTTGGGCCTTGCCCCCATCACATGTTTGGTCATTAATTCCAACTGTGTCATCATTTTAGCAAGATTTTCATCTCGCTCTTCATCTCTTTTCCACAACTCAGCCGCCAATGCTGATGTCATGTGTAGATACATTCGTCTCTCTAGTGTGCCAGGCCCTATTTGTTTTTGTCATTTTGTCCAAAAGAGATTTAGTCAACCTATATGTTTGATCCATAATAGACTCTCCGGCTAAATTGTTAGAAATGGACTTATCGATGGAGTCGAGGGCTCGGTAAAAGCTTTGGAGAAGAACTCTATCAGGAAGGCCATGATTGGGACAAAGAGCAACCTTCTTTTTGAACGGTAGCCATGCCTCATGTAAAGGCTCTCCAAGCTCTTGTCTGAAATTTGTGATGTCATCCCTCAGCTACAACATTTTTGATGGAGGAAGAAACGATCAAAAAAGGCTTTGATTAATTCTTACCAAGATTTAATGCAACCAGGAGGCAATTCTTCCAACCATATCTCACCTCTCCCGTTAGAGAAAATGGGAAGAGCCTTAGCCTGATAGACTCTTCACTTATGTTTGTGATGTTGAAAGGCCGTCATATCTCCAAGAAATTTCTCAAATGATGATTTGTGTCCTCACTTAGTTTACCCCCAAAGAGTCCCTTCATTTGCAACAAATGCAGCATGGTGCTTGTGACGTGAAATACGACATTCCTCACTGTAGGTGGTAGGCGAATGGCTCCCGCAATCTCCGGCGTCACCGGGTCATCTTCCTCATGCTCCATGTTGCCTTCCACTGAGCTATCCCTTGCTTGGGAGTGATGAATAATATGGTTGGGGCATCCTAACAAGCACAGCAAAATCACGTCAACCAACTAAGATGCAAAGCTATTTCAAATTAACAATCAACACAAGAATATCAAGCGCTAGTCCCAGGCAACGACGCCATTTCTAGCTATTAGCTATTAATTAGGAGTGAGAATATAATTTTGGCTATTTCTAGCCCAATTACAAATCTCTCTTCCATACCCACCATTAAATTCTCTCCCAATACTCAATTTTTCTTTTACAAGCAACAATCAAGTAAGAATAATTAGACCCACATCAATATAAGTGGATCTTCAATTATAGATTGGAGAGATTCTAACAATTTGCACTTTGTTAGAGATTCTTACAATTTGCACTTCTTCAATGGATCATAAAACGGTTTATCATGGGCATGCATAATCAAGCTTAATTGATTAGAAATTCGAAATCAGCCATATTTATATCAATTTAGAGCTCAAAAGATGTTCAAAATCAGTAGATAATGACAGGGTTTCGAAATCACAAGACCCATAATTAAATCGTTAAATTTTTATACCAACCGAATATAAAACCCCATGAGTTTTTAAATAAATTTTGAGTAGTTAATAGAGAAGGAGCATGGGTATGGAAGAATCCACCCATTGAAGACCTTAAATACCTGGGATTATCAACTCCTAACCCTCTTTAAAATCCCAAAGATGAAATTGAAGGAATTGAGGTGAAAAGCTTGAAATCTCCCCTTAGATCACTTGTCAAAATCCTTGCATGCATGAATGAGAGTTTAGGAAGGTTTATTT
>JACEIK010001300.1:239204-257032 GCA_018107945.1 Datura stramonium
CATTCGTAACATAAACATAGTCATAATCATAATAGAAGAACTTCGCTTAACATAACTTGAGCCAACATACATAATCATAACATGCGTAAATCATGAGGAACAATGGGAGATTCTCTTAACCGACATACCCCATATGAGCACACATGAACCCCAACTTGTAACCCTAGTGGGGAGGGTATTCGTATCTTGCCAAGGGTAGGAACCATGAAGGGCGTGATCACACATGAAAAGGGCAATTTGGGCCAGGGACAAACATGAAAGGGTCCCAACATACCTATGGTGGCACGTAGTTCATGAGATCCGAGGCTTAACCTGAGCCCCGAACCTACTCGGTGTTTGATACTACTCCCAAAACATATATAGTGCTCATAATAATACATACATGAGTTTATGGTCTAGTTAAATCATGATAATTGTAAACATGCTTGAACATACGTGAAGTATCCATGACTTGAGGCCTGTAAGTCCGCCTAAAACATAATTCATGCTTAATAAAATACATATATACTTGTAGATCATGCATATATTTTAAATTTCTATAAGATCATAATAGATAACATAATATATTCATGATTTTAATTCATAATACACGCTAGGCTTATCAAAAACATCAATAGATCAATGGATCATAAATCGGTTTATCACGGGTATGCATAATCAAGCTTAATTGATTAGAAATTTGAAGTCAGCCATATTAATATCAATTTATAGCTCAAAAGACGTTCAAAATCAGTAGATAATGATAGGGTTTCAAAATCATTAGGCCCATAATTAAATCATTAAATTTTTATACCAACCGAATATAAAACCCCATGAGTTTTTAAATAAATTTTGAGTAATTAATAGAAAAGGAGCATGGGTGTGGAAGAATCCACCCATTGAATACCTTACATACCCGGGATTATCAACTCCTAACCCTCCTAAAAAGTCTAAGGATGAAATTTAAGGAATTGAGGCGAAAAGCTTGAAATCTCCCTTTAGATCACTTGTCAAAATCCTTGCATGCATGAATGGGAGTTTAAGAAGGTTTATTTTCTTAAAAACTCAGCTTTCCTAAGACAAAACAACGTAGTTTAGGTCCTTATAACATGAAAAAGTAAAAAATACCCTTAATGAACTTGCGCTGAAAACTGGCCGGATAGAACCAATGGACAACACCAATGGGTCGTTGGGACCCACCACGACCCATCATGTCTCTCGTGGAATGAACTGCTAATGACCCATTCTCGGAACCAAACAACGGGTCGACAGGACGACCCGTGCCTCCAACCCACGTCTCGTTACATCATCCGTGGTTAGTCCCCTGAACCTTGGCATCTCATCTTCTAATAGGTCACACCACGACCCGTCACCACAAACAACAGATCATTTTTCCCCCGTCAAGCTTACTGGAAAACTTAATCCTCAAACCACGACCACAACCAACAACCGGTGGCTTCTCCTAATGGGTTGTTAGTCTCCCGTTGTTTACACTGTTGGCCAGCCTGAACCTAACCATGACTGCAAAGGATGGCTCATTGTATCCCACAACGGGTCGTCATACCTCTCGTTTTTCTCCACTGCCACCAACATTTCCCCAACCAACGATAGCATACAATGACTCGTGGTTTGATACCACAAGTCGTTCTTTGGTCCGTGCTGTAATATTTTTCCAGTTTTCTGCACTTTTCAAATTCAACTCCCGGGTCTATTGTTAGGCCTTCCCGGGGTATTACAATAAATCATGAGGAATAGTGGGACATTCTCTTAACCGACATACCCCATATGAGCACACATGAAGTCCGACTTGTAACCCTAGTTGGGAGTGTGTCCATACCTTTTCAAGGGTTGAACCTTGAAAGTGTGATATCACTATGAAAAGGGCCATTTGGGCCAGGGACAATCCTATAGGAGGTCCCAACATACCTACGGTGGCACGTAGTTTATGAGGTCCGGGGCAGAACCTAGGCCCCCAACCTACTCAGTGTTCGATACTACTCCCAAAACATATATAGAGCTCATAGTATAATTTACATGAATTCATGGTCTAGTTAAATCATGATAATCATAAATATACTTGTACATACGTGAACTAGCCATGAAACGAGGCCCGTGAGTCAGCCAAAACATAATTCCTGATTCATAAGATTCATACATACATAGAGATCCTCCATATAGCTTGAATTTCATGAAAATCATAATGGGTAACATAATAAATTCGGGAATTAAATCATAATTCATACTGGTCTTATGGATATTGTCAATGGGAGAGTAGATCATAGATCGATTCATCATGGGGCATGTATAATTAGTCTTAAATACATGGAAATCCAAATCAATAATATTATAATTAGTTTAAGGTAAAAAAGTAGATCAAAACCCATAGATTATATTTGGATTCAAAAATCATAAAGCCCATTATCAACCATTAGAATTTTAATTAAATCAAATTCAAAACCACATGAGTTTTTATTGATATTTTTGTAAAATCAAAGAGGAAGGGAATGGGTGTGGAATAAACCACCCATTGAGAACCTTACATACCTGGGAATAACTAGTTCTTAACCTCTCTTGATAACCTAAGAAGAAATTGCAATGAATTGATGAGTTCTAAACTTGAATCACTCTCCCAATTCCCCTACCTTGCATGCATGAATGAATGAAGTGAAAACTGAACTTAACCCCTTTAAATTGCCCTATTCATAACCCAAAACATCGTAGTTTAGGCCTTAGGATCTTAGAAATTTACAAAAAAGCCCTTACTAATTCGCAGTAACTGCCAGGGGGTCCCAATGAGGGACCTAACGACTCGTCATGAGGGTCCACGGCTCATGGAGTTGTTCGTCAGGTACACTTCTTATCAGATCTCCTGGGCTTGTCATGGGTGACTCAATGATTCGTTTCTTGTGACCACGACCCGTGGCCACCTCTCGTCATGTACGCTACCTTAGTCTCAAATAAAACTTACCCTGCTTGATCACGACTCATCCCAAGAATCATGGGGACTGACTACGACTCGTGGGATCCTTCCCTTAGGTACACTAGTTGCCTTCCTTCATTTATCCTTCACCCTCACTCCACGACTAACTTGACGAATCGTGGTGACTGACCACAAGTCGTTCCTACGCCCATGGGGACCTCTGCACTTCAATTCCTCCAGGCCTCCCCACGAGTCACGTGACAACTCGTGGGATCTTCTCACGAGTCGTCCAATGACTCATCCTACAACTGAAGCACCAATTTCCAGTTTTTCCCTATTCCAACTCCCGTGTCCTATCCTTGAGTTCTCGTGGTATAACAAAGATGGTTGCAATAGCTGGTGTGCTATGGTTGATGATCACAGTGGGATTCTTTAGTATGATCATTTTACTTGAGCACTGTTAAACAGTTATAGATATGCCAGATACAAACTGCAAGTGGAATTTATGGCTTGAACATGGTCGTGTGAGATCTGTACTTTCGAGGAGGTGACTGGTTTTGCAGCATGTATATCGATTCTTTGATTTGTGGTGTTTGCCTAAATCCACCTGCAATTAGGAGAGTGTATATGGTCGACTGTAGTATAATTACCAAAAAATGGTTAGAATTGTATCAAAGAGGACTTAGTATAGATCCACACTACACAAGTAAAACAAATATAATTGACTGATTGAAGAACTAGCCACGTGAATGAGTAAGAGAGAGTTAAACTAATTTGCTAAAATCTAGAATTCTAAGGAATGAAATCAATTGGAGAAAATACTAGGAATGTGTTCCCGCCTAGGATTGATCCCCCTAAATCACTCAATTAGGTAAATCAATAATGGGCTCTTTGTAAATATGCATGCAATCTCTAAATCAATCACTAGGTATCTCTCAACAACAAAGCAATGTTTATCTCAATCAATTCTTTCAAATTGAAGGGAATGCAAATCAAAATAGATGGTAATTTGTCAATTGGACTCATAATATCTCTTACTAGACATATTAAGCTAGGTTTAATCCCTTGGTCATTGTTAATTGATGCCACCCATATCTTAATTGACTCTTTCAAGTACAATTGAGGCAATTTGGCATGATTAGGTGTTTGCAATCACCAAATTTACTTTATAAAGCATAGATCAATCAACTATATAAAAACCCATAGTCAATTCAACCTGATTGAAGTCAAGGGTTCACAACCTTAGATGATAATTTAGTTACTCATGGATGATGATGAAGAAGAAAGCATAAAATTAGACATAATCACTTACGATTCAATAGATGAAAGAGAAAATTCAAATTCAAATTATGCAATTGATATTCAAAAAAATCTTCAAACTACAATGAATATATTCAAACTATTATTTTCTCTATTGTAAAATTTAGACTCTAGCAAGAACTCTCCAGAAAAATAAAAAAAAGACTATTTATAATAAATCGCAAAACCCTAAATATAATTTAAATTCGGAGGAACAATTTACAGATATGTACCATAAATTGAATTAACTGTCGATACTTTGCATCATATTTTAAATCTGCAACTTGATCTGGCGGTTGCTGTACTTCAACTTATATACCGTATTAATTCTATAGCTCGAAAATGATTGATTTTGATTTTATCATGGGTATGAATTTTTTTATCAACTTGTTATGCCACCATTGACTATCGAGCTAAAGTTGTACGATTCCAATTTTTAGGCGAGCTATTCCTCTAATGGAAAAGTAATGTCGTGATGCCTGTGGGTCGATTTATTTTCTAGCCCAAGGACAAGAAAAAAATCTAAAAGGATCCCTATATCACATGGTCCGTTAAGAGATCTTAATGCTGAAGAGGAGGCACCAACAGTCCCATTTGTACCAATTGTAAATGAATATCCTGATGTGTTCCTTGAGGAACTTCGTGGGCTTCCACTAGATAGAATCTTGGTACCCAACCCATATCCATTCCATCTTATAGGATGACCCTAACAAAGTTGAAAGAGATAAAAGAACAATTGAAAGATTTTCTTGACAAAGGGTTTATCTGACCAAGTATATTCCCCTGGGGTGCGCCTGTGTTATTTGTATGCAAGAAAGATGACTCATTAGGGATGTGTGTAGATTACAGAAAACTAATTAAAGTCACTATAAAGAACAATATCCATTCCATAGGATCAATGACTTGTTTAATTAGTTACAACGGGCCAATATTTTTAACAAATTGATTTGAGGTCCAGATACTGATAGCTAAAGATTAGGGAAGTAGACATTGCAAAAGTAGCTTTCCAATGAGATACAAATATTTGGAATTTCTTTTCATGCCGTTTAACTTAACAAATTCTCCAACAACGTTCATGGATCTTATGAACATAGTGTTTAAACCCTTTTATGATTTATTTATGACTGTGTTTATAGATGACATTCTTATACATCTTAGGGCAGTATTATAGAAATTCTGAGATCACCAACTATATGTCAAATTCTCTATGTGCGAGGTTTGGCTGGGGGCAGTAGCATTTCTGGGACATGTCGTCTCCATCAAAGGTATCAGTGTGGATTTCCAGAAAATAGAAGTGCTAAAGAATTAACCTATATGTACGCCACCTATAAAAGTTCATATTTTCTTAGGCGTGGCTGGCTGCTATCGAAGGTTTCTGGAAGGATTTTCCTCCATTAATTCGCTTTGGATAAATTAACCCACAAAGAAATTGTCATGCCCCACCTTGGGAGGCATGACTAGCACCTAATGTCACACTGGGACCTGGGATGATTTGGCTGGGCATATGCTCCTTTGGTGCCTGCAAGCAACTCAAAATCAAAAAAAAAACTGCTATATCTCAGCTGTAAACATAGCCTCGGGCCAACTAAGCCACGCAGCACCTGAAAATGAAAACAGCTAACCAAGCCAACATAATAATAAGGGATCCTATGCGGGTCGACAAGACAACAAGGCTGCTAACGAACTATCTAAATTAGGTCCCACACGGCCAACAACAACCAATTAATCGAAAACTATAGTCTGCAAACCTCTATGAATAGAATAGTGGTCGGGACAGGGCCCCGACCCGACCTACCCAAAACTGTACAACAAAAAGAGCAAACTTCCACTACCTGGCAGCTCCAAATGAAAGGAGTTGACAATCTGCTAACTCCAAATAGCTGCTAATGGTGGTCTTGAAACTTTTATGTCTAAACCTACAGGCAAGTATGCAGCGCCCCATGCGTGGGTGTCAGTATAATATGTACCGAATATGTAAGGAAGTAATAGAAGATGAATAGAAGCTGATAAAGAATTGAAACTAATCAACGACTAGAGCAGAAGTTAACCTGTAAGCTCTCTTAACCATAACCTGCATCTAGTAAACCACTACACAGAGAAGAGCTGAAGCTGCACGACTATACATTAATAAGCTATATCTAGCAAGAAAGTATACAAACAAAAATCGAACATGGCCCCCAGAAACCTGGAAGGTACAATCAACATAGAGATAGCCTACCTGGGCATCCATAAGCCCCAACAGGTGCCAATAAGTCTATATACCCCTATTGGTACTCTTGAGGCCCTGCAAGTAACTGTAACTGAACATAACTGGTCTCTTGAGACTATACCGGAGCCTTCTGGGCTCTTGTAACTGAGTTTGGGCCTTTTCGCCCCTGTGATTGCACCTCAAGAAAATAAGGCTCTACGAAGGGTCTCTAATGCCGCTACAACGTAGAATAAGTCTATAAGTGAATGGACTTCAATATGGCCCCGTAGGCTCTAATTTTGTCCTTACAAACAATCTGTGGCTATGTAAGAGATTCAGTAGCTCCGTAAGCAATACAACATCATAGCTCTGTAAGCAATCTGTAGCTCCGTAAGCATTAGCAGTGTGTAGCTCCGTAAGTAGTTTATAGCTCTGAAAGAAGTTCGTACATATAGCAACCTCTTAGCTATTCATGGTAAGAGGCAGTACGAAATACGATCAACCCCAACTAGGGACTCTATATTTCAATCCATAAATCTAGTCATTCAAAAGGCGTATTTGGCCCCTTAAGCCTAACGCGACCACTACTCACCCCTAGAATAGTCTATATAGACGCCAACAGACACACCCCATGTGCCTACACCTGGCTAGAAGATCCTGTCAGTGAATATAATCTATAACGGCCTAGATAGAATAAGGCGAGGTTCAAGGTGGCATAAGCGATACCTTGAAAGTCATGTTGGGACAGTGATAGCTCATAAGAAAACAACAAGGTCATAGACAACCAACTATTACTTCATCCGCTTAGAACAATTGTGGGGCTGCCACTAATTGTACATGCTCTTAAGCAGTCGACCCTAATACTCCCTAAGTATCTTACTATAACTCTTAGCCTGGGAGCAACATGGTGATACTATGGTTCTAGTCCCTTTATACCTTAACTTAGCCTTTCCAGATTTCATATGGCTCCTCTGGGCGATTCATAGCCTGGTAGGCAGGTATATCTGGGCCTAGTCCTTCGCGACAACCTGTACCCTGTCATCTATAAGAGTAGCCTAGGAAGTTGGTCTCACATTTAACTACTAATAAGGTTCCCTCCTTAGGGTATCGACTAGTCTATCAGACCTGTAACAACTGGGATGGCTTTCCTGAGCGACCTATACGACAAGCACTAGGTCGACTGAGGCTAATGGTCACTGACAGTAGCTAATCATATAGCCATCTATCGCTCAGTTCAATAGGCATCCCTGGTGCCATCAACTCGACGAGAAAACCATCCTATCCAGATTCTGTCCCTGGAGGTGTCAAGGTACGCCAACGACCTCTGGGTAAGCATTACTTACAATACAGGCGTCAAACTAAAAGTTATATCGCCTAGCTAAGCCCTATTCTGTACAACTTACCAAGTCAGGCCTAATAACTAACCCTAAACTTCTAAGGCCTTGACATGACAACAAAACATCAGAATACCTCTAAAGGGTAAGCAGGTGAATGGGGAACTATCTATGGCGCACCTAGCATTAGTCACACTTCACATACCCATTTCTCAACGAGGGATACTATGTTATACTCTCAATACGTCTTATAGCAGCTAACCAAAACATACATAATCATTATCTACTTGCCGTAGCTAATCACAACATATAAGATCATTATCTACTTTTGAAGGCATAGGTCGTATCACTATACAATTAGAATAATTTGCCGAAGGGATAAGCCTTAACATACCTCGAATGCCAACTTTCATTCATCCAAATAGTTTCTAACTTGAAGCCAGTAATTCCACTCAATTGCATCCTTCACATTGAGAGAATAAGGCTATTTCAATACTAAGACCCAACAAATAACGGTATCTTTCAATGAACATTGACTACAACTTAACTTTGTTCAATTCAACCGAAAACCCATAAATTCCCGAGAGTCTAGAAGGTAGAAATGCTTACCCACCACTTTCAGTCTCTTAGCAGTCAATTAGAAGTGATTCCGACAACTTTTTCTCGGCGGGGTTTCGGTACTCCGAGCGAATTTTCAAGAAATAACTCCGCAGGGACGTTCTTCGTAGGCCTATAACTCGTTATCCAAAATGAATATGCATTTGAACGGAGTTTAACGGAGTAATCTGGTGAAAAACCAATGAAAACTTCAAGAGCTAAGTCGTCAAGGTCGAGCTACTCAATTAGGGAAATTATAAAATGAATCCAACTTACCCAACTTAAAAATATATATATAGAGATAGCGAGAGGGTGGTGGAGGCTGGGCATGTCGCATGGTCCATCGAGCCGCAGGGCTTCCTTGCATGCAGCTCATTACGCGGAGTGGCTGCCACATCGCGCAACAGGATTGCCGCGTCGTGAAGGCCCTCACGGCTTGGCCTCACCCAACCCTGCCAACCCACTTGATGATGTACTCACGCATCCTGCTGCCTAGACTTCCCCCTCATGTGCCATGCTCTAACGGCTCACACAAGCACACACGCACATGTATGCTAGTCACTAACATCTTATAGGGTGTAACAACATCCCCAGTTAGGAACATTCGTCCTCGAATGTAATCTTAAGCATAAGAGTCTCAACTCTTTTATCTATTAATGGAAAAATTTGGATAGAGTCTCCTATGTATTATGGACTATCCTGAAACCTAAAACGCAGAGAAGTCCAACATAGACGTCTCATAAGACGCTATAAACAACTATTCCACAATATGAAGAAAACATCCGAACAATACTGATAGTGTAAGAAATCAAATAACAACTGAACAACAATCTTGCGTCAACTCCTCAATCTGGGTCAAGTCTGGAATAAGTGAGGATACCTAGACCTCATGTCGTCCTTAACTTCCTAAGAAATTCCTTCTACCTTTTTGTTCCTCCACAAGACTTTGCTAGGCTACAACTTTTGGTTCTCAAGATAGCCCCTACGGAACTGCCAATCTAGTATAACTATTCTCCTCGTGGGACAGCATTTCTGTGACCTAAGCATCCTCGACTGGGATAACCCAAAAAAGGTCTCTTACGCGCTTGCGTAGTGTTGATGAATATATCTTGGCCCCAAAGGCACTCTATCTCATAGGCTACTTGGCCAATCTTCCGGAGAATCCAATAAGATTTGAAGAATCTATAACTAGGCTTGCCCTTCTTGTCACGCCTCATAATGCCTTTCTTTGGCAAAATTTTTAGGAATATTCAGTCTTTGCCTCAATATCAAACCCCCTTTGCCATACATTGGAATAGGAATTTTGATGACCCCAGGTTGCTAGTATACATCTTCTAATAAGTTTAGATATTTCCTGCTGACTGATGTGGTATACCTGGTTCAACTACCCCTAATTTACCTGCTTTAGGTCATCATATAGGGGACCTACATTTCCACCTGTAACATATCTCCGGGCGTTTGAGTCGTGTGCTCTGCTTGGTCAGTTGTTTGGGGATGAGAAGTCGTACTCAAATTAACTTGCGTCCTAATTTGTTCTGACAGCTTCTCAAAAACCTAGCTTTGAGTTGTGCCCTTTTGTCAAGAGTTAATAGATACTGGGAAATCATATAGTCGGAATATTTTTTTTGTATTCAATTCAGCGTAATCTTTAGCGAAAATGCAATTTTGATCGGCAAGAAATAAGTTGGTATCATTAGCCTTTCAACAATCACCTAAATAGGGTCATGTTTACGCCTGGTACGAGGTAACCCTGTAGCTATATTCGTATTGTCTACTTTCCCCTTTCACACAGGCATGACTATTTCCTGAATTAGTCTGCCCGGTTCCTGTGGTCTAGCCTTTCCCTACTAGCCATTGGAGCTCTGTGTTTATATCTTCCTTCTTCCTATGCCATCAGTAAATCCCTTTTATAACCTAATGCATCTTCGTCAATCCCGAGTGGAGGGAATAACAGGTATCCTGTAACTCTTCCATAGTACTAACGAAGCCATGCCACAATTGGAACGCACAGTCAACCTATGGATCACAAAACTCCGCCCCCTAATATCTCGAAGGCTGATGACTCCTTCTGTTAGGCCTTGTCTCTAGGATGTGCTAGGCTAGGGTCTCCGTACCGTCACTCCTTCACCTCCACAACTAATGGTAATATTGCAACATTCTAGGTTATAATCTTCCTATCCTTTAAATGTTAGCCTAATGCTCATTTTTCGATGTTCAGTGGTGATTCCAAGCTCTATCAATCCGCTATAGCCTAAAGGTGGTTCTGCTCTCCTCCAGAGCTCGATGTTCATGTCTTTCCCTTACTACTATAGGCTGAAAATCAGGGTTCGTGCCCCATGCACCGTACTGGAAAGGATACTACTAGCCAAGTCTACTGACCATTGTCCTGACCCACACTCGGGCCGGTTCCCCTCATATAATCCCTCTGTACTTCGACATAATAAACTAGGGCCATAGCTAGTATTCTTCAAGTATCCCTTACCTCCATCCACACACTACGGTGGGGTTAGTCTATTTTTGACTTAAACTTTGCTATTGCTGGATGTCTACTTCTTATGGACGCTCACACATACTTGGGTGTTGTTATCAGACTACCTACCCTCCCGATTTACTGTCGTGAGGGTCTAGATGACTTATTTAAGCACTAGGGGTCTTAACCACTTTCTAACACTTTTCCAGAATCAACGGATCTAGCCCACCTTTACTATTTATTCTGGGCAACATCACGTTAACACTTAGGCTCTCTGTTATACTTAGAAAAGGCTGGGAGGCTGGAAATAACCCTGTTATTCTATAATAGGGCTAAGGTACGAAACTAAAAAAACTCTAAAAAATAGAGGTACAAACCTCACAATTACCCAATCCTTCACATACTTCAGGTAACCCATCATTAACTGTCATACCTGTCTAATTCTAAATATATACTAAGTAAACCAACTCATATATATATCACACACCTATCCCCCTGTTTTGAAGGTGTAGAAAGAACTTTGAATGGTATTGGCAAGTCAATTACCTTATGAGGTTCCTGGTGCCTCAAGAGGATGCTGGGGAGATTAAAAGACATCCTCTTTAGCCTTCAGACTAGGCCGTCCCCCAACGGTGGCACCTTGCTAGTACTCTCTCCTGCTGCTGTAGCTAACTTGCTGCTGGCTGAAGTCTATCATGTATCAAACATTATCCTAGACAGACATAGAAATGAAAGCTTAGGGACTCAACGCTGTACAACTCGACTCTATAGAACGATCTGAAAGAAGGAAGGGTAACCATACTATCATGCCTCATAGCCTCCTTCTTATAGAATGTGTTGCACCACACATTTATAAACAAGACTCTACTAGACAAGACTTTCATACCAACTTTTTCATACCCCACCTTGGGAGGCATGACTGACACCTAATGTCACACTAGAACCTGGGCTGACTTGGCTGGGCATATGCAGCTTTGGTGCCTGCTAGCAACTCAAAATCAAGAAAACAAACTACTATATCTCGATTGTAAACACAGCCTCGGGCCAACCAGGCCATGCAACACCTGAAAATAAAAACAGCTAACCTAACCAACATAACAATAAGGGATCCTATGCGGGTCGACAAGACCACCATGCTGTCTAGTTATCACAAAAGGAAAACAGGCAGTCATATTCATGCTATAGTTGACAAGGCTGCTAACGAACTAGCTAAATTAGGCCCCACACGGCCAACACACAAAATATAACATACATAGGCCCCATATGGCCACAACAGCCAACTAACTGAAAACTGTAGTCTGCAAGCCTCTAAGAGTGGAATAGTGGTCGGGATAGGGCCCCGACCTAGCCAAAATTGTATAAAAAGAGCAAACTTCCACTACCTAGCAACTCTGAATGAAACGAGCTAACCAATCTGCTGACTCCGAATAGCTACTAACAATGGTCCTAAAACCTATCTGTCTAAACCTGCAGGCAAGTATGTAGTGCCCCATGCATGGGTGTCAGTACAATATGTACCGAATATGTAAGGCAGTAATAGAAGATGAATAGAAGCTGATAAAGAACTGGAAGTAATCAACGACAAGGACAGAAGTTAACCTGTAAGCTTTCTTAACCATAACCTCTATCTAGTAAACCAATACATAGATAATATCTGAAGATGTATGACTATACATTCGTAATCTATATCTAGCAAGCAAGTATACAAACAAGAACCTAACTTGGCCCCCATAAGACAGAAAGGTAGAATCAACACAGAGATAGCCTACTTGGGCCCCCATAAGCCTCGACATGCGCCAATCAGTCTATATACCCCTATTGGTACCCCTGAGGGGCTGCAAGTAACTGTAACTGAACATACCTGGCCTCTTGAGACTATACCAGAGCCTTCTGGGCTCTTGTAACTGAGTTTGGGCCTTTTTGCCCCTGTGACTGCACCCCGAGCACACAAGGATCTGTGAAGGGTCTGTAATTTTGCTACGGCGTAGGTCTGTAACTGAATGGACTTCAATATGGCACCGTATGCTCTACTTTAGTCCTTACAAACAATCTGTGGCTCCATAAGCAATTTAGTAGCTTTGTAAGCAATACAACATCATTGCTCCGTAAACAATCTGTAGCTCCGTAAGCATTAGCAGCGTCATAGCTTTGTAAATAGTTTATAACTTTGAAAGCGGTTCGTACATTTAACAGCCTCTTAGCTATTCATGGAGAGAGGTAGTACGAAATACGATCTACCCCAACTAGGGACTCTATATTACAATTCATAAATCTAGTCATTCAAAAGGTATATTTGGCCCCTTAGACCTGTGCGACCGCTACTCGCTCCTAGAATATTCTATATAGCCGCCAATAGGCACACCCCATTTGCCTACACCTGACCAGAAGGTCCTGGCAGTGATTATAATCTCTAATGGCCTAGATAGAATAGGGCAAGGTCCGGAGTTTCCTAAGCGATGCCTTGAAGGTCATGTTGGGACAATGATAGCTCATAAGCGAATAGTAAGGTTGTAAATGACCAACCATTAAGTTCCTCCGTTTAAAACAATTGTGGGGCTGCCACTAATCGGACATGATCCTACGAAGTAAGCCCTAACTCTCCCAAGGTAGCTTTCTATAACTCTTAGCCTGGAGTAACACGGTGATACTATGCTTTAAGTCTCTTAGACCTTGACTTAGTCTGTCCAGATTTCACATGGGCCTAGTCCTCCACAACAACCTATACCTGGGCATCTATAGGAGTAGCCTACGTTGGCCCTATGTTTAACTACAAATAAGTTTCCCTCCTTAGGGTATCGACTAGTTTATCTGACTTGTAACAACTGGGATGGCTTTCTTGAGTGACCTATACGACAAGCACTAGGTTGGCTGAGGCTAATGGTCACTGACAGTAGCCAATCATATGGAAAGCTATCGCTCAGTTCATTAGGCATCCTGGTTCCATCAACTCAACGAGACAACCATCCTATCCATATTCTGGCCCTGGAGGCGTCAAGGTACGCCAACGACCTCTGGGTGAGCTTTACTGACAATATAGGCATCAAACTGAAAGTTATATTTCCTATCTATGCCCTATACTGTCCAACTTGCCATGTCAGGCCCAATAGCTAACCCTAAACTTCTAAGCCCTTGGCACGACAACAAAACATAAAAATACCTCTAAATAGTAAGCAGGTGAATGGGAAACTCTCTATGGCGCACCCAACGTTAGTCACACTTAAAATACCCTTTTCTCAATGAGGGATACTATGGTATACTCTCAATACGTCTTATAACAGCTAACCATAACCTATATAATCATTATCTACTCGCAACAGCTAATCACAACATATAAGATCATTATCTACTTCCAAAGGCATAGGTCATGTCACTATACGGCGAGAATAACCTGCTGAAAGGATAAGCCTTAACATACTTCGAATGCCGACTTTTGTTCACCCAAACAGTTCCAACCTGAAGACAGTAATCCACTCAATTGCAGTCTTTATGCTGAGAGAATAAGGCTATTTGAATACTAAGACCCAACAAAGAACAGTATATTTTAGTGAACATTGACTACAACTAAACTTCGTTCAATTCAGCTGAAAACCCACAAATTCCTGAGAGTCTAGAAGGTAGAAATGCTTACTTGCCACTGTAGTCATTTAGGACTCAATTAGAAGTGATTCTGACAATTTTTACTTGGTGGGTTTTCGGTACTCCGAGCGAATTTTCAAATAATAAATCTATAGGGAAGTTCCTCCTAGGCCTATAACTTGTTATCCAAGATGAATTTGCATTTGAACGAAGTTTAACAGCATAATCCAACAAAAAACTGATGAAAACCTCGAGAGCTAAGTTGCCAAGGTCGAGCTGCTCAATCCGGGAAATTATAAAATGAATCTGACTTAGTGTGGTGGAGGTCGGGCGCGTCGCATGGGCCATAGTGCCCAGGGATTCCGCATCGCACAACTCACTGTGCCAACTGGCTGCCATGTCACATAGGTCCTCACGGCTTGGCCTCCCTTGACCCTGCCGACCCACTCGACTATGTACTCACACATCCTGCTGCCCAGACTTCCCCTGGATGTTCCATGGTCTAACCTCTCACTACAAGCACACGCACACGTACGCTAGTCACTAACATCTTATGAGGTGTAATAGAAATCAAGTTTTAGTGGGAAAAAGTAAGTGAACAAATCTTTTAGGAATGAAAAATAGACTTACGTCAACACATGTGTTGACTCTTCCAAAATAAATAGAGGGGTATGTTGTATATTGTGATGCTTCAATAATTGTCTTAGGTCGTGTCCTAATGTAGTACAACAAATTCATAGCATATGCCTCAAGAAAGCTGAGGAAACACGAGCAGAATTACCCGACTCATGATCTCGTGTTAGTAGTTATGGTGTTCGCCTTAAAATTATGGCATCATTATTTATATAGAATTCATGATGACATATTCATAGATTAAAAAAACTTCAATTTATCTTTAAGCAATGAGGGTTGAATTTGAGGAAAAGGAGATGGCTTGAGTTTTTAAAGAATTATGATATTGATATCCTATACCATCAGGCAAGGCTAATGTAGTAGTAGACGCTCTTAGATGCAAGTCTATGGCCAGCTTGAAGCATGTAGAGTTAGAAAAGATAAAGATAACTAAAAAGTTACATCATCTATCCAGTTTAAGAGTTAGGCTCCTAGATTCAAATGACATAGGAGTTATCATTCGAAATATGGCAGAATTGTTAGTTTATCAAAAGTAAAAAAGCTGCGGTATGAAGATCCGAAATTAGTATAATTGAGGGATGAAATTTTAGAATAAAAAAAGCCTATGTTGGGGCTTAGAGGAGGTAGAGATCTCCAATTTCTAAATCGGCTATGTGTTCTAGAGATAGGGAAACTCTGAGAAAGAATTATGGAAAAAGTTCATCATTCTTGATATTCAGTTCACCAAGGATCTACAAATATGTAAAATGACCTTAAAGAGATCTATTGGTGGAATAATATAAATGTTATATTGTAGAGTTTTTGAATCAGTACCTAAATATTGAACAAGTAAAAATAGAGCACCAAAAACCTATAGGATTAACACAAACCATAAGTTTTCTTCACACTAGCCCAAAATATGACTCTATATGGGTATGTAGATAGGCTCACGAAGTCTTCTTACTTTCTACCTATTAGGACTAATTACACAGCTGAGGATTATCCTAAATTATATATAAAAGAGATAGTGCAACTTCATGGCATACCAATTTCTATTTTCTCAAATAGAGGTGTTCAATTTACAATACATTTTTTGGAGGTCCTTCAAACAAGGTTTAGGTACTCAGGTGAACCTTAGTATGACATTTCATTCCCAAACTAATGGTTAGGTTGAGCATACTACTCAAACACTTGAAGACATATTACGGGAATGTGTGCTGCACTTCAAGGGAAGTTGGGATGATCATTTACTCCTTAATGAATTTGCGTATAATAATAACTGTCACACCAACATTAAAATAGCCCCTTATGAGTCTTTACATGGGTTAAAGGAAGTCTCCAATTGGCTAGGTTGAAGTCGGAGAAGCTATACTATTAGGACCTGATATGATCCATCATGCCGAAGAAATGATAAAGTTGATATGAGAAAAACTATTGACAACCCAAAGTAGGAAAAAGTCAAATTTCAATGTTTGTCGCCTAGAATTACAGTTTTACACTGATGATTGCTTGTTCCTAAAAGTATCACTAATGAAGGGCGTTATGATATTCAGTAAGAAGTGCAATCTTAACCCAAGATATATACGACCATAGAGAATCCTTCAAAGAAAAGCTAAGTGGCATACAAACTAGAGTTGCTTTCAAATTAGAAGCAGTCCACCCATCCTTTCATGTGTCAATGTTAAAAAATTTCATAGTAAATCTATCATGTATTACCTCAGTAGAAGATATTCATATTACATAAGATTTATCTTGCAAAGCAATTACTATTGCTATCCTTAATCGTCAGATTTGAAAGTTAAAGACTAAAGAGATAGTTAGTATTTGTTAATGTACTTTGGAGGAACAATAACTTGAAGAAGTGATATGGGAAGCTAAAGAGGAGATGAAAGTTAAATAACCCCACTTATTTTGGAGCTAAAAGGGTGAAGAAGCTCAAAAGAATGAGACCTAAAATTCGAAGAGGTAAGGTAAGTCAATTTGCTCAAATTATGTATTACATATGATAGTATTATGTAATTATTTTGGCTGTTAAGTTTATTTAAATACTATTTCATTTCCCAGTGAAGCACATAGGTTGGGTTTTGCTGAGTTTCAGATTTCTAGATAGTCCAAAATTACAGAAGAAACTCTACCGAAATTTTGAGAATTCCTAACAACTTGAGTTTTACAACCATTAACCTTATTCGAGGAAGAATGATCCTAAGGGGGGAAGGATGTAATATCCCATACCATTCAACTTATATACGACTAATTTAACATGAATGAAGGTGATTAAGTTCAAGATGATATAGGTGGTGTTTGGGCCAAGAGTTGAAGTGGCCAAATGTGTATAGGTGCTAAGTGGAAGCCTAAAGATAAATGTATGGAAAATAAGAAAAAATAATTAGGGTGATTTCTCAATGCATTCATGTGAAAAGGTGACAAGTAGGTCCATCGTCCACTTACGCTAAATGAATTAAGTTAAGAAAGATGATTTAGGTTAGCAAATACATGTATCATTGGACCTAATAGAGATCAAATGAAGATTAATGTTTTCCCAACGTAATGGCACCAAATCACCCAACACATCCCAACAAGTTGTCCCAAAAGAGGTAAAAGTTAGATACCAAAAGAGGTATAAGTTAAGGCCTCAAAGAGTTGCTTAAAGGGCCAAGTAGGCGCTTTACCTACTTGACCAGATGCTGACACAGATTGAAGTATAACCAACCACCAATGTTGACTAAATTATGGTCCAAAATTAAAGATAAAGGATGCCACAAGTTGGATCAATTTGATGTCCAAATTGAAGGTAAACTTGACCCTTTTATGACCCAATTGGGTCAAATGAGGTGTCATATTATGACCCTTTAT
>JACEIK010001300.1:257263-267662 GCA_018107945.1 Datura stramonium
GTATGTATGTATGTATATAAAAGAAATCATGTGTTTAGAATTTGAAGAAATATGGCAGCCCCTTTCCTCAAGTTAGACGCCCATATTTTGTAAAAAAATTAAGAACTTTCTTCTTCTCTTTTTGGTGTATGTGTGAAGGATGCTTAGTCTCTCAAGACTACAAGAAAAGGAGGACAATAACATCCTTTCAAGTCTGTTAAATACTCTTTCCAAGTTTTTTATGGATGTTTGGATGGAAAAATCTTATTTTAATGTTGTTAAGAACTCACAAGATGCTAATAGGAAGATGTAAGTTCAATATGATTCTTAGGTTTTTTTGGTGAAATGTATTATGTAGGTGTAACAGTATAATACCCCAAAAATTTTAAGATCATAATGGGGAGTTGAAACAGAGAAAATAGAATTTCCTGTACCAGATCACAGGACGAGTCATCCAGTAACCCATCAGGAACACCATGAGCCGTTAAGTGACTCGTGGGGAGGGGTATGGCCATGGTTGAAATTTGGAGTTGTGAGCTGGTGATGGGTGTGACCACGAGTTGTGGTCAACACCACGATTCGTTGGGTGGTCCATGGTCAAGAGTTGGTTGAAGATTGGAGAACTTCAACAACGTTGGCAACGATTGGTCACCACGAGTCATGGTGTCCCTTGTGGTGACTCACAAAGGAATAATTGGTAGTGTTCATGAAGAGAGGTGACCACGAGTCGTGGTCAGGGGCACGACTCATCCAGTCCCTTGTTGGGCCTAGCAGTTTGTTTTCCCTGCAAGTTTATTAAGGACTTTTCCGTAATTTCTATGTCCCTAAGGCATAAATTACGTCCTTTTAAGCTTGGAATAGAGTGTTTAAGAAGGGTTTAGTCATTCTAAGCCTATCCTAATTCATGCATGCAAGTTTAGAGGGTTTAAAAGATGATCAAGCTTAGTTCCTTCAAAGTTCTTCCTCAATTCTCTTTGGGCAATCAAGGAAGTTGTGAAAACCATATTTCTTCAGGTATTTAAGGCTATGAATGGGTGCAATAGTCCACACCCATGCTCAATTCTCTCTAAATTCATGATCTAATTGATGAATCTATGGGGTTTTTTACCCAATATATGAAGTTCTCCTACGTTTCAAGCATGGGTATGATCTAAGCATGTTTTGAATGTTGAATTATGATTAATGGGCAGATTTTACTATGTTTTCAAGTTTTTTAAATTATGATGTCCATCTGTGAAAGTCCATGAAAGTCGAGATCTATAAAGTATGTGTATAAGCATGATGAGATATTTATGAAGAAAGTATGATTTCAAAATACCCATGTTTATGTTCATGTTTTCAAAGTGAATAAAGTTGATTTCAAGCATGCTTAAATATTGGGCAAGCCCATATAATCAACTATGTCTTATGATTTTAGGAATTCGCTTACAATATGATTTTGGAGTCTAGACTCCCATGACTTTCGGGTTGTGGTATGGTTTGAGTCAAGACTCCTTATGTTATGATTTCAGATTTATGTATGTATGTTATGAGTTAAATTCATCGCTAGACGATGGTTCAACTTCTTTGAAAAATGATGGAGAGCATATGCATGTATTTTTTGGAGTAGTATCTAACACCGAGTAGGCTAAGGGTTAGTCAACCCTATGCCTCAGAACTACACGCCAACGTAGTTGTGTTCAAATTATTTGGGACCTCCCTTGTGAGCTTCCCCTCCCCCTAAGGGGCCTTCATCTTGATATTGATATCATGGTAACGTCTTCATCCCTGGCAAAGCTTTGGACAGCTCTGCCCACTTGAGTGTGATAGTCGGGACCACATAAACTGTATCGTGGTAACGTCGGTTATATGAAGAGTCTCCCATTATTCCTCATGATTTCAGTGAAGCATGTTCATCAGTCATGATATTATATTTTCAACAGGTTTTAACCCAATGTTCAGTTTTACTGATGACTATTAGTTTTAAGCTTTGGGTCATTCGATTTAGTTATGATGTTCAGTTATGTTCCGATCATGATTTCAGAAAATAACATGCAAGCCCTACTATAAGAATCTTATCTTGATTACGTTTTATATTATGCATGATTTATGATTTTACTTACTTAGCGATTTTACTTTCCTTGCATAATCGGTACATTCCACGTACGGACCCCATACTTTATGTTGTATCATTTCATGATACAGACTCCGATATCCAGACTCAATCCCACCGGTAGTCAGACTTCTGGAGTTATCACTTCTCAGTATTAGTTGGTGAGTCCTCATCTTGCGAGGTCCCTTCTTATGAACTGTATTTCATCTTTTTAGTTTTCAGACTATAGTGAGTTAGTTGGGGTCTTGTCCCATCAACTTGCTAGTATTAGAGGCTTTTCGGACATAGTTTGTGTTCAGCTTTAGACTTATGTATGTACTCAGATGTGATGTTATGTTTAGACTTCCGCTATGTAATTTATGATTATCTTCCGCTTATCTATGATTGAGTTAAATGTATGTTCATGCCATGGGTTGACTTGGAGCCTCTCGGGGTGTCTTGTCCCATGTCTCAATCCGAGCCTATGTTTGAGTCATGACAAATTTCATATAAGAGCATTAGGTTTTGGAGTGTCCTAGGGTGTCCGAAAGCGCATTAAGTAGAGTCTTTTTCATAGGTGTGAAGTGCGCCAAACTTATGACGAAGAGGTTATGAGACGTCTAGGAAATGTTCCCTTCTTTCATGATCTATGTCATGCAGTGAAGTATCTCTCTATCCTTCTAACTTGTGCTCTACGTGCTTGCAGAATCATGCCTCCCCGCAGAATTAATGGAAGGAGAAACATAAATGGGAATGGCCATGAGAATGGAAATGGAGACGGGCTCCAGTAGGCCCCACCATCCCACGAGGAGCATATACCCGAGCTAGTTGCCCATGCGGAGTTCAGGGAAGCCATTCGAATGTTAGCCCAGGCCCTGACCTCCCAAGTCAATCAGCAGCTGGTAGCGCATTTCCCTCATTACGGGAATGCGACAGTGGCAAGAGTTAGGGATTTTCTGAGGATGAACCCTTCAGAATTTCTTGGATCAAAGGTAGATGAGGATCCACATGATTTCATTGAGGAGAATCTGAAGATCACCCAGATTATGGGGGTGACTGGGGAGGAGTGCGCTGGTTTAGCCTAGTACTAGTTGAAGGGGGTCGCGCACACTTGGTCCCAACAATAGAAGGATAGTAGGATAGTTGGAGAAGGCCTTATCAGTTGGAATGAGTTTCATGTCACTTTTGTAGATCATTTCTTCCCTCAGGAGATGAGGGAGATCAAAGCTGATGAGTTTGTGAATCTAAAGCAAGGGAAGATGACAGTTTAGGAGTCTGCCCTGGAGTTCACTCGTCTATCCAGGTATGCACCCTAGATGGTGGAGGATTAGAGAGCCCGAGTGAGAGTGTTTGTACATGGGATATCAGACTACTTGGTTAGGGATTGCCAGACCGCAATGCTGCTTCAGGATATTGACTTTGCTCGGATAGTTCTGTATGGCCAGCAGATGGAGGAAGTGCAGATGAGTGAGAGGGAGAGAGAGGCTAAGAGGGCCAGGATTGATAGTTTCGGATTCTCCCAGTAGAGACCTAGTGGGCATCGTTAGTAGTCCCACAAGAGATCTTCAGCCCAACGCCTTTAGCTATGAGTGTGCCATCCATGTTCAGGTGTGATCAGGGGGGACAAGCATCAGGCTCGAGAGGCCAGTGTAGCAGACTCATAGAGACCAGCCCTCTCGAGTTAGCAGATGTAGTCGAAGACACATCGGTCAGTGCCTAGTAGGTTCAGGTGCTTGTTTCAGGTGCGGGAAGCTCAGACATATGCTTAGAGATAGACCAGCAGCCAGACAGGGTCATGATAGGGGTCAAAGACCGACCTCCAGTTCAGCAGCTCCACTAGCACGCCCAGATCAGCAGGGGGCATCTACTAGTGCGGGTGGCGGACAACGCCAAAATAGATTTTATGCTCTAGAATCCCATTAGGAGTAGGAGGTCTCCCCATATGTAGTCATTGGTATGTTACGAGTATTCCACATTGATATGTATGCATTCTTAGATTCAGCGGCTACTTTGTCTTTTCGTGACGCCCTATGTTTCTAGTAGTTTCAGAGTCAGTCCCAAAATCTTATCAGAACCCTTCTCAGTCTCTACTCTAGTTGGTGACTCAGTTATAGCTAGATGGGTGTATAGAAAATGCCCTATCACAGTCCTTTAGAAAGTCAACTCAAAAGATTTAGTAGAGTTATCCATGACCAAATTTGTTGTTATCCTCGGTATGGATTGGTTATTTGCATGTCATGCCTCAATCAATTGTAGAACCCATGTAGTAGAGTTCAGATTTTCGGGTGAACCAGTCTTAGAGTGGCAGGGTAGTTCAACTGTGCCTGTAGGTTGTTTCATCTCCTACCTTAAGGCCAGAAAGGTTATTTCTAAGGGTTGCGTGTATCATCTATTTAGGGTTAAGGATGCTACATTTGAGACCCAGAGTATCTAGTAGTGTGTGAATATCTAGAAGTGTTGCTAGATGATCTATCGAAAATCCCTCCCAAAAGGAAATCAATTTTTGTATTGACCTTCTTCCCGATAAGCAGCCTATATCTATTCCTCCTTACAGAATGGCTCCAACTAAGCTAAAAGAGTTGAAGGAGCAATTGAAGGACCTTTTAGACAAGGGTTTCATCAGACCTAGAAAATCCCCATGGGGTGCACCAGTTCTCTTTTTCCATAAGAAAGATAGTTCTCTTTGTATGTGCATCGATTATCGGCAATTGAACAAGGTCACAATTAGGAACGGGTATCCTCTCTCCAGGATTGATGATTTGTTTTACTAGCTTCAGGGTGCTAAGTTCTTCTCAAAGATAGACCTCAGATTCAGATGCCATCAGATCAGGGTTCGGGAGAGCGATATTTCAAAGATAGCCTTTCGGACTCGATGTGGTCACTATGAGTTTGTAGTTATGTCTTTTGGACTAAAAATTGCTTCTGCAACTTTTATGAATTTGATGAACAAGGTGTTCAAGCCATATTTGGATATGTTCGTAATTGTATTCATAGATGGCATCCTTATACACTCTCGGAGCGAGGAGGAGCATGCCGCTCATTTGAGGGTGGTGCTATAGACTCTAAAGAATCGTCAGTTATATGCTAAAGTAAATGTGAGTTTCAGTTGAACTCAGTGGCGTTTTGGGGTCATGTGGTGTCAAGTGAGGGTGTATAGGTGGATTCTCAAAAGATAGAAGCGGTGAAGAATTGGCCTAGACCAGTGAGTCCTTTGAATATCAGAAGTTTCTTGGGTTTAGCTGGGTATTATTGGAGATTTGTTGAGGGGTTTTCATTTATTGCAGCACCGTTGACCAAATTGACTAAACGAAAGTGAAGTTCCAATGGTCGGAGGCTTGTGAGAGGAGCTTCCAAGAGTTGAAGACTCGAATCACCTCAGCACCGGTGTTAACCCTACCAGAGGGTACCGATGGGTTTGTGGTATATTATGATGCTTCAAGGATTGGCCTTGGTAGTGTATTCATGCAACATGGTAAGGTTATATCATATGCTTCCAGGCAGCTGAAGGTTCATGAAAGAATTATCCGACTCATGATCTTGAATTAGCGGCGATAGTATTTGCCTTGAAGATTTGGAGACACTATTTGTACGGAGTCCATGTATATGTGTTTACAGACCACAAAATCCCAAAATACGTGTTTACCTAGAAGGACAAAGGAGGTGATTGGAGCTACTCAAGGATTATGATATGAGTGTCCTTTACCATCCGGGAAAGGCTAATGTTGTAGCAGATTCTCTTAGTAGGCTTTCTATGGAGAGTGTGTCCCATGTAGATGAGGGGAGGAAGCAGATGGTGAAAGATGTGCATTGGTTTGCACGGTTGCCGATGGTAGTGTTATTGTGCAAAATAGGTCAGAATCATCCTTGGTGACTAATGTTAAGGCTAGGCAAGACGAGGATCCTATTTTGGTGAAGTTGAAGGTAGCCGTTCAGAATCAGAAGGTGGAGGTCTTCTCAAAAGGGGGAGATGGTGTGCTTCGATAGCAGGGTCATTTGTGTGTTCCGGATGTTGATGATTTGAGAGATTAGATGTTGCACGAGGCTCATGGTTCCGGATATTCCATACATCTAGATGCCACAAAGATGTACCGTGACCTAAAGGAAGTCTATTGGTGGAATGGCATGAAGAAGGACATAACTGAGTTTGTGGGTGTGTCCAAATTGTCAGCAAGTGAAGGTTGAGCACCACAGACTAGGAGGTGTACTTTAAGACAGTATCCCTACTTGGAAGTGGGAGGAGATCAATATGGACTTCATCGCAGGGTTACCTTGCACTCATCGACAATATGACTTCATCTGGGTGGTTGTGGATAGGTTGACCAAAGCAGCTCATTTCCTACCGGTCAAAACTACTGATTCAGCAGAGGATTATGCTACATTATATATTTTGGAGTTAGTTCAGTTGCATGGAGTTCCATTGTCCATAATATCAGATAGGGGTACTCAATTTACCTCACAGTTCTGGAGATCGTTTGAAAAGGGACTTGGTACTCAGGTCAAGCTCAGTACAACATTTCACCCACAAATGGATGGTCAGGCACAACAGACTATTCAAACTCTTGAGGATATGTTGAGAGCGTGTGAGATTGACTTCAAAGGTAGTTGGAATGATCATTTATCTCTTATTGAGGTTGCGTATAACAACTACCATTATATCATTCAGATGGCTCCTTTTGAGGCTCTCTATAGGCGGAGATGTAGATCGCCTATTGGTTGGTTTGAAATCGGTGAAGCTACGGTGATAGGTCTAGATTCAGTCCACGAGGCTATGGAGAAGGTTCAACTTATAAGGGACAAGTTGAAAACATCTCAGAGTCGCCAAAAGTCCTTTGCGGATGTGAGGAGGAGAGACTTGAGTTTGAAGTCGATGATTGGGTGTTTCTGAAGGTATCTCCCCTGAAGGGAGTGATGAGGTTCGAAAAGAAAGGGAAAATCATCCCCCGTTATGTTGGCCCATACTGTATTGTGAAATGGGTTGACAAGGTAGCGTATGAGTTGGAGTTGCCCTCAGAATTAACTTTAGTCCATCCAGTCTTCATGTATCGCTCTTAAAGAAGTCCTTGGGTGACTCGACTCTAGTTTTTCCGGTGGAGAGCGTAGGTGTGAAGGACAACCTTAGTTATGAAGAGGTTATGATGGAGATACTAGATCATCAGGTTCGAAATCTAAGAAATAGAAAAGTGGCTTCAATTAAGGTTTTATAGAGGAATCAACATGTTGAGGGAGCTACGTGGGAAGCTGAAGTAGATATGATGGCTATATACCCGCATCTATTCCCTTCCGGCTCAGTTTCAACTTGAGGTATCAGTTTCCTCCTTAATACTCTATTCAGTTTCATATTTAGCTCATGTGCCCAGTTTCTTTCATGTCAATGAATGTATGTGTGATTCAGGAATTAAGCTCAACCATGTAGTTCAAATCGGAGTCAGTCACTCCATCAGTTTTCAACATGTATGTTCAGTATTTGAGTATGAAGATTGCATTTCTCTGCTTTTTCAGTATGTTTTTCCACATTTGAGGATGAATTTTCCCAAGGGGGAGATATTGTAATACCCTGAAAACCCTAAGATCAGACCCGGGAGTTGAAACAGAGAAAACAGAATTTCTTGCACCAGGTCACAGGACAAGTCATCCAGTGACCCATCAGGAACACCATGATTCGTTAAGTGACTCGTGGGGAGGATTCTGGCCATGGTTGAAATTTGGAGTTGTGAGCTGGTCACAAGTGTGACCACGAGTCGTGGTCAACACCTCGATTCATTGGGTGGTTCGTGGTCAAGAGTTGGTTGAAGATTGGAGAACATAGGTAGCGTTGGCAACAATTGGTCACCACGAGTTGTTGGGTACACCAAGAGTCATGGTTTCCCTCGTGGTGACCCTCAGAGGAAGAATTTGTAGTGCTCATGATGAGAGGTTGACCTAACCACGACTCATCCAGTCGCTCGTTGGGATTGGCAATTTATTTTTCCTTGCGAGTTTATTAAGGGCTTTTCCGTAATTCCTATATTTCTAAGGCCTAAACTACATCGTTTTAAGCTTAGAATAGAGTGTTTTAAGAAGGGTTAAGTCATTCTAAGCCTATCCTTATTCATGCATGCAAGTTAGGGTTGAGAAGGTGATCAAGTTTAGTTCCTTCAAAGTTCATCCTTAATTCTCTTTGGGCAATCAAGGAAGTTGTGAAAATAAGATTTCTTTAGGTATGTAAGTATATGAATGGGTGCAATAGTCCACACCCATGCCCAATTCCCTCTAAATTCATGATGTTCTAATTGATGAATCTATGGGATTTTTACCCAATGTGTGAATTTCCTAATTTTCAAGCATGGGTATGATCTAACCATGTTTTGAATGTTGAATTATGATTAATGGCCATATTTTACAATATTTCAATTACAAATTATATTTTCAAGTTTTTAAAATTATGATGTCCATCCATGGAAGTCCATGAAAGTTGAGATCTATGAAGTATGTGTACAAGCATGATGAGATGTTTATGAAGAAAGTATGGTTTCAAAATACCCATGTTTATGTTCATGCTTTCAAAGTGAATCAAGTTGATTTCAAGCATGTTTAAATATTGGGCAAGCCCATATGATCAAGTATGTCTTACGATTTCATGAATTAGCTTACCACATAGTTTTGGAGTCTAGACTCCCATTACTTTCATCTTGTGGTATGGTTTGAGCCAAGGCTCCTTATGTTATCATTTTAGATTTATGTATATATGTTATGAGTCATCTTCATCTCTAGATGATGGTTCAACTTCGTTGAAAAATAATGGAGAGCATATGCATGTTATTTTGGGAGTAGTGTCTAGCACCGAGTAGGCTAAGGGTCAGTCAACCCTATGCCTAAGAACTACACGCCAACGTAGGTGTGTTCAGATTATTTGAGAGGTCACTTGTGTCTTCCCATGCCCCAAAGGGGCCTTCAGCTTGATATCGATATCATGGCAGCGTCCTTATCCCTGACAAAGCTTTGGACGGCTCTGCCCACTTGAGTGTGATATTCGGGACCACGTAAGCTCTATCGTGGTAATGTCGGTTATATAACGAGTCTCCCATTGTTTCTCATGATTTCAGTTTTGCATGTTCATCAGTTATGATATTATGCTTTCAACAGGTTTGACCCAATGTTCACTTTTACTTATGACTATTAGTTTTAAGCTTTGGGTCATTCGATTCAGTTATGATGTTTAATTATATTCAGATCAAGATTTCAGAAAATAGCATGAAAGCCCTACTCTTAGAATCTTATCTTGATTACATTTTATATTATGCATGATTTATGATTTTACTTAAATAGCGATTTTACTTAACTTGCATAAGTACATTACACGTACTGACCCCATACTCTATATTGTGTCGTTTCATGATACAGGCTCCGATATCTCGACTCAATCCCGCCACCGGTCAGAATTTCGGAGTTAGCACTTCTCAGTATCTGTTGGTGAGTACTCATCTTGCTAGGTCCATTCTTATCAGTTGTATTTCATCTTTTCAGTTTTTAGACTATAGTGATTAGTTGGGATCTTTTCCCATCAACTTGCCAGTATTAAAGGCTTTTCGGACATAGTTTGTGTTCAACTTTATACTTATGTATGTACTCAGATGTGATGTTATGTTCAGACTTCCGCTATGTTATTTATGACGATCTTCCGTTTATCTATGATTGAGTTAGATGTATGTTCATGCAATGAGTTGACTTGGAGCCTCTCAGGGTTTCTTGTCTTGTGTCTCGATCTGGGCCTATGTTTGGGTGGTGAGAAACACTCCAAAAGCCCCTAAGATCAGATTCGAGGGTTGAAATGGGGGAAAAATAGGAAAATTACATCAGAGTATGATAACGCTCAAATCATACTCCTACAAAAGTATGATGCAAACATTATCAATAAAGAACCCAACTAGGTTGGGGAAATATGATCAAGATGTAGAGTAATGCTTAGCATTCATACTTTTTGTTCTGTTATTTCCTAATGGGGTTTAAGAAAGTAATCAAGTATGATTATTGCGAATCGATGTTGTCGTCAAGTTTATGCAATTAACTAAGGAGATGTTCCCCATGGATTCATAACAACTTCGGGTTAATACACTAGTGATCTATCCCAATACTTAGCCGTAGAACTGATAACATATGTTCATCCAAATGAATTATTCGTCCTTGTTGGATGACCTTACTCAATCACCAGATTAGGTCTCTTGAGTGTTTTCACTTTAACCATTACCAATTGTTCCAAATTAACTATACTGCGACTGATGAGCCCGCAAGTGTACGGGTCGTACAAGTAATACAGTGGCTCTTTTGAAGAACCGGATTGTCGAACCCACAGGAATAGGAATACGGGGTGAA
>JACEIK010001300.1:277196-299008 GCA_018107945.1 Datura stramonium
TACAATTTACATGAGAATGTACACAATTTATTAGACAAACAAGACGAAAGTTATACATTTGAGTATCGATTTGGCATATAAATATGCCCCTTATCAGCGACCGCAACTCAAATTATACAATGAACCATAACGTTAAAGGCTTTGTTGTTCTTCTCTTTTTCTTTTTTCTACCTCTGTAGGTTCAAGCAAGTAGAGAATTCGGGCAAGTCCTAATGTTGTACTCCATTAAGAAACATTTAAAGATGAAGAGAAGACAATACACACATACATATTGGTTTAGAATCACTATGTGCATACCCTAGTTAGTTATTGCACCATTGTTCCTACAACTCTAGTTATGAAGGTTTTAGCCTCTCATGTTTGTAAGAATAGAATTAGCATTCATTGAAGAAAATATAATTGAAGACTTACAATGATGATTGAATGAAAACCCAATTGATTAATGCACAACTCAACAATGATCAATTCAAGAACAATGAATAATCTCCAAGTATATTGACGAGAAAACTCAAAGGTACTTGTTCTCTATCAAAAAGTTGAACTCCTCACAAAAATAACCTAGCATAGTATTCATACAAATAATTAAAAACCTTTCTTAAATTAATAGGAAGACTGAACTGTCGCAGCCTGATCCTACGACTCGTACCATAAACCTATGAGTGTAGCTTCCACTCGTACAATGATTGGCAGTCATGAGTCTAGCTAAGTCCTGGGAGTTGGTACGACTCGTACAATGCTCCTACAAGTCAAACATCTCTGTCGTGATCTGAATGTGCGACGTCTTTCCTCCTCTGAATATTTTCACGAGTGCTTTGGTATGAGTCTTACCTTGATCTCATAAGTCGTGGTTTCCTCTCGTACCATGGGATCTGCCATTCAACCTTTTCTCTGAAATTTCCCACGACTCCTTGGTACGAGTCGTATGTGGTCATCACTACTCATAATTGCTACCCATACCAAGAGTCTAGACAAGTTTAGGACCTTCTGAATATTTTTACGACTGACGACTCATACCAGGATGGTACGACTAGTACCAAGAGTCGTACTTTGCCAGTTCCTTGAGAAACTCCTCTAGATTTTATCACGAAACAAAGTACGACTCATACTACAAAGGTACAAATCTTAGTGAAGACTGTACTTTGCCCATTTTCTGCACTCTTTTCACTTCTTCTATAAATTGCAACTCTGACTCACGATTTCCCTAAAAACATAGCAAAAGTGCATCATGTCTGTATAAACATACATAAGACCATGCATAATTCCTCAGTTTAAAGAATTGAAAGTGTTGTAAACCCATAGAAAATCAACACCCTCTACTTAAAGCTTTGACATGTCCTCAGGCAAACAAAAAAAGTATAAAAGATTCTTAGCTAGAAAGTAAAGTAGCAGACCTACAAGCACCACACCAAAATTTGCACACATGACCATTATCAGTTATTGATCCCTTTTTCATTCAAAACCAAGTCACCTATGCATTCATGCAACTAAAACTCATGACATATAGGGATCTAGATATGGCATCTAATTTTTAACAATAAACTGAACTATCACCAATACTATTCACATAGACAATCGGTAGAATGCAATGCAAACCATGTACCCTCACATCAAATGAAGTCCCCCACATGCACAGATATATATTTGTATCAAACTTGGGATTAACAAGCAATAATCTCACTCTCACAAAGATGTTTCAAATATTGCACAGCGGACACCATAGGCTTACCCTTATTTTCTCTACTTTAGTTTTTCAGACAGTCAGGCTAGGATCACTATAGGACTTTTATCAGCTTGTAATGTAGGCTTCGAGTTGGGAATGGTAGATATGGACATAGTGACTAACCCTCCTTGGAACTACACAACTTGGCTTCACTTCTCCCTTTTTATCCATTTTTTCGTTTCATAGCTTTTTCCTCCCTTTTCACCATTTGACTGCAATTTGCGGGTGTGGTAACTTTTCTTTCTTCTTTTTTTTTTTCAGCTTTATTTATTTCACTTTTTTTTCTTTTCTTTTTCTTGTTTTTGCTTTTCTTTGCTTTTGCTCACCACAACCAACCTTTCACTAATCAGCCTTTTTCTATGTTCTCCCCCACCTCATCTATGCACCCCTACAATAGCCACACTCAACTTATGCATTTTTGTCTAAGTTGAGGTTCACAATGTCCAAGGAGGGACCAGGGTCAAAACAGGTTAATTATAAACAAGATAGGAAAGGTGAATGGGCTAATCAACAAAAAGAAAAGGTCACTTTTAAGCTCAAACATGGGATCAAGGGTTTCATTTTATTTGGTAGGGTCATTTAAGCAAAAAGTGGGTTAATACAGAAAAGGCATATAATCCTTTCCTAACCAACTTTCCTACATCCTATGCAAAGACTAATCGGGAAAGTTCTAGATCCTCTACATAGTAATGAACTAGGTAAGCAACCTCACTCACTCATGGTAGATGTTTGCATTTATTCACCGATATGGTTCATGCAATGATAAGCTGCAGTTACACATGCTAACCTATCAAATGCTATAAAAAGATCCACAGTAGTCATGCTTTTCTATTAACATACACAACTAGCAATTTTTTTTTAAAACGGGTCATTTCTTAAAAACTTTCCAAAAACATCAAACATATGTGCATTTATTGGCTATAAAGTACTTCTAAACTACTTCTAGTTAAACAAAAACAAAAAAAAAACTAAACATGATAGTTCTACTAGATAGCATGTCCGAGGGAAAAGAAACATGATAACAAAAACCCTCGGATGAAAACCAAAAACAAAAAACAAGTACACCCCCTTTAAAAGCATGCTTTGTCACCAAAGAATAAAAATGAAACACTAGGAGGGGACATACCTATGGCGCTCTACGCGTTCCTATCAGTTACTTAGTCTTCACTTACCATTCACGGGTTGCCTCCCATGCAGTGCCTGATTTAATGTTGTGTCATGATAAAAATCTCTTGACTACTCAAAATTCATCAAGAAACTCTGAATCATCCTTAATTGTTGACGCCACCCTAAAATCATTAGGCTGTTTCATTGGCCTACAAACATTGAAGATGGCCTCCTGTTTTTTCAGCCTGAACTTTAAATGGACATCCTCAACATCCACTAAAGATATCCGAGTGGCAAGGAATGGTCGCCCCAAAATGATTGGGACCTCAAAATCGACCATGCAATCTAGGATCACGAAATTAGCTGGGAAGATAAATCTGTCCACCTTAACTAGCACATCAAAAAGGGTACCCAATGGCTTCTTGACTGTGTGGTCCACCATTACTAGTCGCATCGTAGTCAGTGTGGGGGATCCTAAGCCCAGTAGTTTGAACATAGCTAATGGCATCAAGTTGATGCTAGAACCTAGGTCGCACAAGGCCTTTGCATACTCAAAATCACCAATCTTGCACGGAATGGTGAAGGCTGCTAGATCTTCCTTTTTCTAAACAAGGACCCATGAGGCTACAACACTTCAATGATGTAAATTACCTAATGGCTCATAGCTCGCGGACCTCTTTCTAGTCACCAGGTCCTTCATAAAGTTGACATACACGAGCATCTGTTCTAATGCCTCGACCAATGGGATGTTCATAGATAACTGTTTCAGTATTGACAAGAACTTTTGGAATGTCCCATATTCTAACTTTTTCTTCATCCTCTAATGGAATGGTGGTGGTGGTCAAGGGATAGACCTATAAATCTGAGTGACCCCTTTTTCCTTCCCATTATTAGCTCCAGACTCCTTTGCATCACCTAGAGCTTGGTTAAATCATCCTTACCTATAAGATCTTATTCAGCAATCTCATCCTCCTCACTCAACTCGATTTGCTTCTATCTCTCCATCTCAACTACAACTGGCAGAGGAGGATCAATAGTCGTCTTTCTACTGCTAGTCATCACAACCATGCAGTAACTGTCATTTTCTAAATTTTGGACTATGTTGCTAGGAAGTGTCCCTTTTTGCCTTTGGTTATGGGATGCAGACATCTTCCCGAGCTGCTGCTTAATATGCTTGATCGTTGTGGAATATAATTCAACTTTCTGGCTCAGGGAAGATATATCTCCCTGATGTCCTTCACCTGATCATCTATGAATTTTGCCTTCGAGAAGCTCAACCATGATTCTCTCCAACTTTGAGGGTCCAGCATCGCCCTCACGAGCCCTAGGAGGAACATATAAACCTGTGCAGTTGGTGCAGTAGTCGTCATTCTCTCTTCACTCGCCTTCTCGCTCACGACCTTTGCTCCTATCCCTGTACCTGCTCCTAGTGTAGTTGTCTCTATACTGGTTCCGACCTTGATATTTGGAACCTTGGCACAAAGTGTCCTATCCAGACCCTTGGGAATTGGCCTAAAAACTCTTCACGTGGTAGTCTAAAATGTTTGGCTCCTCCTCGAAATTCGACTACTAATATCCTGGTTTCTGACCCTACGCTCCCACTACATTAATCTTTAAAGCTCCAACACCTATAATATGCTTCGTGAGCAGGTCTAAATATGTCCTTATATGAGCCAACTCCTGATCAGGCTCTTCCTCTTTCCTGCATTGCTCTGCAGTCATCCCTATAACATATGTACTTGCAGTTGCTTTTGCTTCCCTTGTCTATTAGGCTCTGTTTGTTTTGGTAACTCGGTCTAATATGATAGTTTATTGCTCCTACGAGTGACTCATCAATGCTTTTCCTGCCATTGTATCTGCTACAACTTTAGAGCTGTTGTTCAATGACCTGTCCAAAATTTCAACAAACTATGATCGGGAATTTTATGATTATGACACTTTCTTAGCTTCTTCTTAAATCTCAGCCATGTTTCATGAAGTGCCTTCGTCTTCAATTATCAGAAACTATATATCTCGTCCTTTAGCTACAGCATCCTGGAAGGTGGGAAGAATCTTTCCAAAAAAGGCTTGTTTCAGCTCCCTCCAGTTGGTGATGGAGTCGTTTAGTAACTCTGATATCCATAAAGTGGCCTCCCCTGATAGAGAGGATGGGAAGAGCCTCAGTCTGGTAACATCCTGGCTCACCGGGTAACCTGTATGCGTTGTAAATTCCCATAAAGTTCATCAGGTGGAGATTTGCATCATTAGTTGCATGACCACTAAACATCCCTTTCAAAAATAAGCAACTGGATCATGGTGCTAGTGATGTCAAACTTTGCCCCAGTAGGAAAAGGTGGAGGTACAATGGCTTATGTTGACTCGGCCTCATCAATGTCCGGATCCTCATCATCATCGAACTGAAGAGCATATCTACGACCTCTGTTACCCAGTCTAAGACGGTAAGCATTGGCTCGTATTAAGGACTGTACATAGCCCATTTTATGCACTCTTTTCACTTCTTCTACAGATTTCAACTTTGACACATGATTTTCCTAAAGACACAACAAAAGTACATCATATCTGTATAAACATACTTAAGACCATCCATATTTCATAGGTTTTAAGCATCAAAAGTACTTTAAATCCACAACATATTAGAGTCACAGAATGACTCAATAAATGAGTCATTGTAGGAAAAAACGGCTTGTTGTGTGATTCATTGTAAGCAACTTGTGAATGTTCCCCTAAAAACAACCAGCCTAGTAATGACTAATTAGATGATTCAACGGGTTGTCCTGAGTGGTCGTTGAATGGAGTTAAGAGAGGGGTCAGATCTATTTTAGTGACACCGAAAGGGTGCAATGACCCCATGGGGCGAGTAATGACCCATTGTGTGTATCCACTGTCTAGAGTTGGGAAGCAAGGCAGGTGAGAAGCAGTGGTGACAACGAATGGAGTGACGAGTCATTATTGCAAGTAAGGACTCGTGCTGTCTGGTCGTTGGTTGGAGAACTAAAAAAGTACCATAATTTACCTAGAAAACAATGGATGGACCAATGACCTGTCATATCCTACAATGACCTATTAGATTGGTCGTTGTCGCTGGCAGTCAGTTTTTGCATGCGAACTCTCAGGGGTACCTTTGTAGCTTCCTAAGCTCCTAACTCTTTAATGACGTCATTCTAATCTTTGAAATGAGTATTTTAAGAGGGTTTAGCATATCCTAAGTCATTAGGCTCCCATGCATGCACTATAGTGAATTTCTCTCCCATGATCAAACTAAAATTCTACTCATTTTCTTCCCCAATTCTCTTGGGTTTTCATGAATAGTTTGGAAATTAGTTTACGCAGGTATGTAGGACTATGAAAGATAAATTCCTTCCACCCTCATGCCCAAACATCTTCTCTAATTCATGAATTTAAGTTCTTAATCAAGTGTATTGATTTCTAGGGTTTTAATCCAATTATATGGAACTACCTATGCTATGTGTATGGGTCTAATCCCATTGTGTTCAAATGTATGATTTAAGTCTAATGGGCAGATTTTACACTTAATTTGATTATGAAATCATGATTTCAAGTTATTAAAAATTATGCCCTATTATGCAAGTTTTATTGAAATTCAAGCTTATGATCCATGATTTCAAGTATTATGAGATATCAAGCATGCATGAATGCATATGAACCCTCAACTTATGAATCCACGATTTTGACTTAGGAAATCTATTTCAAATATCCATGATTTTATGATTTGGGCAAACCCATACAGGTTGAGTATGTTATTTATTATTTATCCAAGGCAAATAAGATAAGTTTATGATATGATATAGAGTCAAGACTCCCAATGTTTAGAATCAAGCTATTTTTTAAAATATGATTATATGAGCACTATGTATGTTTTGGGAGTAGTGTCTAGCACGAAGTAGGCTTGGGGTTTTGAGGTTCCCTAGTCTTATAGATTATGCACCAACATAGGCATATATATATATTTGAGAGCTCTAAAGAGAGTTTTTTCCCACCCCAAGGGGCTCAACTTGATATTGATATAATGGTTTCTTAGCGTCCTTAGCCCTAGCAAGATTTTGGACAACTCTACCAACTTGAGTGTGACAGTTGGGGCATTATGTAAGCTCTATCATGGTGGTATCAGTTATGACGAGTCTCCCATTGTTCCTCTTAATTTTAGATACTTATGTTCATGACTTATGATATTATGTTTATCACCATGTTTGACCCAATGATCAGTTTATGAGCTTTTACTTACGATTTCAACTATGACAAGTCATATGATTTGTATTTCTAAATCTTGGGTCACTATGTTCAGTTATGATAACCAGCTTATGATTATGTATATCTCAGATACAACTTTTAGCATCTAGTCCTTACTCTCATGATCCTTTTGATTTATATACATGATTTCACTAACATTTTAGTAGGTATGTTTCATTTACCTTAAATACTTAGCACATTCCAAGTACTGACCGCATACTCTATGCTATATCGTCTCATGATATAGGTTCGGGTGATCCAACTCAGTCTTGCCGATAGCTTGCTCCCACCTTAGTCCAGTTCAGCCCCTAGTTTGGGTGACTCCTTATCATCCGAGGACATTTATCAGTTTAGACTTATTATGTTAGTTCAGTTTCAGACTTTGAGTTAGCTGGGCGCTTGTCCAAGCATCTCATTAGATAGTAGAGACTTTTAAGACATAAACTAGTATGCTCAACTTGAGATTCAGTGTTGTGATGTTACCTTTCGATATACGCTTTATGACATTTAGTCTTCTGCTTATTCATGTTCTTTAGTCTTCTACTTATTCATGTTCTTGTTGTTTTCTACTTAATTATGCTTTAAGGTCATGCTTTGTAAGTACCATGGGTTATCTTGGAGCCATTCATGGTGCTAAATTTCATGTCTCATTCTGGGTCCCAGCTCAGATCGTGGAAACATGATATCAGATTAAAAGTTTTAGTGTGTCCTAGGGTGTCTGAAAGAAGTTTTAAGTAGTCTTTTCCATGGGCGTGAAGTGTGCCACACTTATGTGGAAGATGCTACAAGATGTTTTAGAAAATTTCCCTTTTTTCATGATCTATATCATGTAATGAAGTACCTCTCTATTCCTTTAACTCATGCTATACGCATTTGTAGAAATATGCCTCCACGCTGAGATAATGGTAGAGGAAATGGCAATGGGAATGGCCATGACAATAGCAACGGAGATGGTCATCAGCCAGCTCCAACGGATTCCTTTCCCAAGAAGGTCACTCATGCCGAGTTCTATGCGGTATTTCAGATGTTGGTACAACTATGACCGCATAGGTCAACCAGCAGGCAGTGGCCCATGTTCCCCAAAATGGAAACGCAGTAGCAACAAGAGTACGAGACTTCCTTAGGATAAACCCACCTGAGTTTCTCGGGTCAAAGGTGGATGATGACCCCCATGAGTTCATTGAGGAGGTGCAGATGATCACCCAGATTATGGGGGTGACCGGGGAAGAGAGTGCTTACTTAGCCACCTATCAGTTGAAGGGGGTTTCTCACATATGGCTCCATCACTGGAAGAAGAGTAGTGCAATGAGAGTAGTTCTCGTAAGTTAGGATGAGTTCGTGACTGCTTTCTTGGATAGGTTCTTCATTTAGGAGCTGAGAGAGGCGAAGGTGGTGGAGTTCGTCAACTTGAAGCTGAATCACAAAACTTTCCAGGATTATGCTTTGAAATTGACCTAGTTGTCCAAGTATGCACTGGAGTTGGTTGCTAATCCTAAGGCTCGTGTGAGCAGGTTTTTGAATGGACTGGCAGATTTCTTAGTCAAGGAGTGCAAGAATACCATGTTGATCAATGACATAGATTTCTCCCGGTTGGTCATATATGCCCAGCAGATAGAGGTGGAGTAGATGAAGGAGAAGGAGAGTGCTATACCCCAAAAGCCCAAAGATCAGACCTAGGAGATGAAATGGAGAAAACTATGAACTGCACTAGGTCACAGAATGATTTGTTCTGTGACCCGTGGGGAAGACCACGAGTCGTGAGGTGACTCGTGGTGAGGTACTGGACTTGAGTTGAAAATGATTGTTGATAGGGTCACCACAGGCAAGACCATGGGTCATGGTAAGACCCCACGACCCGTTGAGTCAGCCGTGTCCAAGGGAAATTGGAAGGAGGAATTTGAGGTGGCAGTATAACTTACAGATAGACCCTACGAGTCGTGGTCAGACACCACGATTCGTTGGGTGAATCGTGGTCAACAGGTAATTAATGGTATGAGGTTGGAGGAAGTGGAGATAACTTGTGGTGACCATGAGTTGTGGTCACTGGAAACGATTCGTAGGATGGCCTGTTATGAGTTTTAGGTGAAACCTCGATAGTGTACCTAATGATCGATGTAACGACCCGTGATTGGTGGTAACGACTCGTTAGGTTCCTCGTGGGGACTAACGAGCAGTTACTTTCTGTGAAGTTATTAAGGGTATTCTCGTCATTCCTATGCTTTAGGGTCCTACACTACATTGTTTTAAGCTATTTTCAGGTTGTATTAAGATAGGTTAAGTCATTCTAGCCTATTCAAAACCCATGCATGCAAGTTAGGGAGTAGAGAGGAGATCAAGCTTAAGCCCTTCCAATTTTTCTCAAATCCCTCTTGGGCAATCAACGAAGTGTAAGAATCAGCTTTAATCAGGTATTTAGGATTATGAGTGGGTGAATCCGTTCACACCCATGCCCAATTCTCTCTCTCAATCATGAAGTTTCTATGTTGATTTATGGAGTTTTAACCCAATGCATGAGATTGTTAATTTACTACATGGGTATGATTTAAAGATGTCTCTATTATTGAATTATAATTGATGGACAAGTTTTATATTGTTTTCAAATAAAAATCATGTTTCATGATTTATAAATCCAAGATGCCCAATGATGAGAAGTTCATGAAAGTTGAGATTTATGATGAATGTTATAGTATGATGAGATATTTATGATGAAAAACATGTTTTCAAGTTACCCATGTTTAAGATTATGTTTTTGAGTGAATCATGTATTTTCAAGTATGTTAAAGTATCGGGTAAGGCCCATATGTTCAAGTGTGATTATGATTTTACAAACTTAAGCTTACCACATGGTTTTAGAGCGAAGACTCCTATTTATGTTCAGCTTGTGGTATGGTTTGAGACAAGGATCCTCATGTATTATGTAGACTTATGTATTCATAATCATTTAGCTTCATCAATAGACGATAGTTAGCTTTGTTGAAAGATGATGGAGAGCATATGCATGTTTTGGGAGTAGTGTGTAACACCGAGTAGGCTATGGGTCAGTCAACCCTACGCCTCAGAACTACGCGCCAATGTAGGTATGATCAGATTATATTGGGACCTCCTATGTGAGATATCCCCTGCCCTAATTGGTCCATGAGCTTGATATCGATATCATGGTATCATTCTTAGCCCTGACAAGGCTTTGGAGGGCTCTACCCACTTGAGCGTGATAGTTGGGACCATGTAAGCTCTATCGTGGTATGTCGGTTAAAAGACGAGTCTCCCATTGTTCCTCGTGATTTTAGTTATGCATGTTTATCATTCATGATATATATACATCTACATATGTTCTAAAGCAGATTTGACCCGATGTTCAGTTTTACTTGTGATTATCAGATTTCAGCTTTGGGTCAATCAATTCAGTTATGATGTTATGTTATGTTGATTGCACGTTTTCAGGAAAATAGCATTCAAGCCCTACTCTCATATTCTTATTTTGTTTATGTTTTAGATTATGCATGTTTTAAATGATTTTACTTATTAAGCGGTTTTACATACCTTGCGTAATCAGTACATTCCACGTACTGACCGCATACTCTATGTTGTATCATTTCATGATACAAGCTCTGCATTCAGACTCAGCCTCGTCCTTAGCCAGCTTATCAGAGTTAGCATCCCACATCTGCTGGTGAGTCCTCATCTTCTGAGGACCATGCTTACTCAATTTTCTTTATGTACTTTCAGTTTTCAGTCTTAGAGAGTTAGTTGGGGGTCTTGTACCATCATCTCATCAAACTTAGAGGCTTTTCAGAAAAAAAGGATATATGCAGCTTCAGATTCGTGTGTATTTCTGATGTTATGCTTATTTCAGAATTCCGCTAATTTTATCATGTTAAATATTCCATCTTTATTGATTGAGTTAGATGTATGCTCATGCCATGGGTCGACTTGGAGTGTCTCGAGGCTCCTTGTTCCGTGTTACGATCCAGGCCTATGTTTGGATCGTGACAAACTTAGTATCATAGCAATAGGTTTGAAGTGTCCTAGGGTGTTTGAAAGCCGCATTGAGTAGAGTCTTTTTCATGGGTGTGAAGCGTGCCACACATATGACGAAGAGACTATGAGATGTTTAGGAAATGTTCCCTTCTTTCATGATCTATGTCGTGTGATGAAATGCCCCCTATCCTTCTAAATCATACTATTCACGATTGCAGAATAATGGCTTCCTATAGAGTTAACGGTAGGAGGAATGGGAATGAAAACAAATACGAGGATGGCAACGAAGACGGGCACCAACAAGGCCCAGGAGTCCAAGAGCACCATGCACCGGATCCGGTTGCCCATGCTGAGTTCCTAGAAACTATTCAGATGCTAGCGTAGTCCTTGACCACTCAGGTCAACTAGCAGGCAGTGGCGCATATTTTGCAAAATGGAAATGCGGCGGCAGCTCCAGTCAAAGATTTCTTGAGAATGAACCCGCCAAAGTTTCTTGGGTCAAAAGTGGATGAGGACCCGCATGAGTTCATTGATAAGGTTGTGAAGATCACCCAGGTCATAGGGGTTAATGGAGTTGAGTGTGCTGAGTTGGCCTCATATCAGTTGAAAGGGGTCGTAGACATCTGGTTTCGATAATGGAAGGATAGTAGGGTCGTCGGAGAAGGCCCTGTCACTTGGGAGGAGTTCCATGTTGCGTTCCTAGATCAGTACTTCCCTTATGAGATGAGGGAGTTGAAGGAAGACGAATTCGTGAATCTTAAGAAGGGGAGTATGACGGTACATGAGTATGCCCTTGAATTCACTCTCTTATCCAAGTATGCCCCAGAGTTAGTGGTTGATCAGAGGGCGCGGGTGAGCAGGTTTGTTCATGGGGTGGATCGCTATTTGGACAAGGATTATAGGACCTCTATGCTCCATCAGGATATGGATTTCCCTCGGATAGTCTTATATTCCTAGAAGATAGAGGCGACACATATGAGGGAGAGAGAGGCCAAGAGGGACAGGACTGATAGCTACAAATTTTCTCAATCGAGGTCAGGTGGTGGGCATTGACAGTCGACCCACCACAAATCCCTAGCCCCTAGTGTCGTCAATGTTGAGTGTGACATCTAGACCTAGGCACGACCAGAGAGGGTGAGTATTAGGCTCTAGGGGTCAAAGCAGTAGAACCGTGAATTTTAGCATCCCAGATTACTGCAGGTGTGGTCGGGAGCACACGGGCCAGTGCTTGGAAGGTACAGGTGCTTGCTTCAGGTGTGGGAAGCCCGGACATATGCTTAGAGATTATCCAGAAGAGAGACAGGGCCATGAGGGGGGTCGATGCCCAGCTCCTAGTTCAGAAGCTCTATCATCACATCTCTCCCAGTAGGGTTCTTCGACTAGTTCAGCTGGTGGTCAGCACCAGAACAGTTTTTATGCCCTCGCATCCCGTCAGGAGCAGGAGACTTCCCCCGATGTTGTTACTAGTATGTTGCGAGTATTCCATCTTGATGTATATGCTTTGCTAGATCTGGGGTCTACCTTGTCTTTTGTGACACCTTACGTGGCTAGTAATTTCGAAATCAGTCCCGAAGTCTTGTCAAAACCCTTCTCAGTCTCTACTCCAATAGGTGATTCAGTTGTAGCTAGATAGGTGCATAGAAGTTTCCCGATCACAGTCCTTCAAAGAGTCACCTCAGTAGATCTAATAGAGTTATCCATGCTCGATTTTGATGTTATCCTCCGCATGGATTGGCTATATGCATTTTATGCCTCCGTTAGTTGTAGAACTTGGGCAGTAGAGTTCAGATTTTCGGGTGAGCCAGTCTTAGAGTGGAAGGGTAGTTCAGCTGTGCCTGTAGGTCATTTCGTTTCTTACCTTAAGGCAAGAAAGATGATCTCCAAAGGTTGTGTGTAACATCTAGTTAAGGTTAAGGATGCGATGTCCGAAACCCCGATTATCCAGTTAGTCGTAGTAGTCTTCCCAAATGATCTACCGGGAATCCCTCTCGAGCGGGAGATTGATTTTGGTATTGACCTCCTACCCGACACGCAGCCTGTAGCATTCCTTCCTATAAAATAGCTCCATTCGAGCTAAAAGAGTTGAAGGAGCCGTTGAAGGATCTTTTGGATAAGGGTTTTATTAGACCGAGCAAGTCCCATGGGGTGCACCAATTCTTTTTGTCTAAAAGAAAGACGGTTCTTTTCGTATGTGTATTGATTATCGGCAATTGAACAAGGTCACCATCAAGAATCGGTATCCTCTACCCAGGATTGATGATTTGTTTGACTAGCTTCAGGGTGCCAAGTGTTTTTTGAAGATAGATCTCAGATTCGGGTACCATTAGCTCAGAGTTCAGGAGAGCGACATCCCAAAGATGGCCTTTAGAATGGGTATGGTCATTATGAGTTTGTAATTATGTCTTTTTGACTAACAAATGCTCCTGCAGCTTTTATGGAACTGATGAACAGGGTGTTCAAGTCATACCTGGATATGTTCTTGATTGTGCTTATTGATGACATCCTGATATACTCTCGGAGCGAGGAGGAGCATGCTGCTAATTTGAGGGTGGTGCTACAAACTCTGAAGTATCGGCAGCTATATGTTAAATTTACCAAGTGTGAGTTTTGGTTGAACTTAGTGGCATTTTTGGGGCACGTGGTATCACGTGAGGGCATACAAGTGGGCTCTCTGAAAATAGAAGGGGTGAAGAATTGGCCTAGACCGGTGAATCCTTCAGATATCCGGAGCTTTTTAGGCTTAGCAGACTACTATCGAAGATTTGCTAAAGGTTTCTCATCTATTGCAGCACCCTTGACCAAATTGACCCAAAAGAAGGTGAAATTTCAATGGTCGAAGGCTTGTTAGAAGAGCTTCCAAGAGTTGAAGACTCGACTAACCTCAGCACCGGTGTTGATCTTACTTGAGTGTACCGATGGGTTCGTGTTGTATTATGATGTTTCAAGGATCGGACTTAGGTGTGTATTGATGCAGCATGGGAAAGTTATAACATATGTATCTCGACCCGAACGGAGGCAAGGAGCCCCGAGAGACCCCAAGTCGACCCATGGCATAAGCATACATCTAACTCGATCAATAAAATAGAAGAATAAACACGATAATCTTAGTGGAAGTCTAAATGAAACATAACATTAGAATACACGATCTGAAGCTAGATACAACCATATGTATGAAAAGCCTCTAAACATGAAGAGTTGATGGGACAAGACCCTAGCTAACTCAACAAAACTGAAACTGAAATACATATAGGAAATCTAAATAGTCTAGTCCTCGGGAAATAAGGACTCACCAATGACGAAGTTGCTAACTTTTAAGTTTGACTATGAACAGGCTGAGCTTGAGAGCCGGATCTTGTATCATGAAATGATACAACATAGAGTATGTGGCCAGTACATGGAATGTACCGAGTATGCAAGGTAAGTAATACCTCTTAAGTAAGTACAATCATTTGAAGACAATGCATAATGTAAACATAAACATCAAGAATCTTAGAGTAGGGCTTGCATGCATTTTTGCTGAAATCATGATTATAACTGAATTGATTGACTCAAACTTGAAATCTGATATTTATAAGTATAACAGAAGATTGAGTAAAACCTGCTTTAGAACATGCATACATATGTAAATCTCATGAGTAATGGATATGCATAACTGAAATCATAAGGAACGTCGGGAGACTCGTCTTTTAACCGACATACCATGATATAGCTTACGTGGTCCCAACTATCACACTCAAGTAGGTAGAGCCATCCAAACCCTTTCCAGGGCTAGGGACCATACCATGATATCGATATCAAGCTCTTTAGCCAATAGGGCCGGGGATAGATCATGAGGAGGTCCCAAAGTAATATATTTAAATATAAACCTACATTTGTGTGTAGTTCTGAGTCATAGGGTGATCAACCCTTAGCCAACTCGATGCTAGACACTACTCTCGAAAACAAGAATATGGTATACATCGTTATTCAACAAAGCTCAACATTGTTTATTGATGAAGATAAAACATCAAATACATCTCAAATATGAAATCATGCATATGAGAAGCTTTAACTTAAACCATACCACAAGCTGAAAGATAATTGGGAGTCTTCGCTCCAAAACCATGTGGTAAGCTTAATTTGGGAAATCATAAATCATAATTTGAACATGTGGGCATTGCCTAAAGCTTTATCATGCTTGGAAATACTCAATTCACATAAAAAACATGAGTATAAACATGGGTAGCTTGAAAACACTCTTTTCATCATAATATCTCACTATCGTCATACATTCATCACAAATCTCATCTTTCATGAACTTTTCATCAATGGCTTTTAATTCATAAAGCTAGAAACATGATTTTTAATTGAAAACATTATAAAACATTTCCATGCTTCATAATTCAATGGTAGAAACATGTTTAAATCATACCCATGTGAAGGATTAGGAACTTCATGCATTGGGTTAAAACCCAATAGATTAAACATAGACCATTAATGATTTAGAGAGGGATTGGGCATGGGTGTGAAAGAAATCACCCATTCATAACCCTACATTCCTTTTGGTAGCTGATTCTTACACTTCTTTAGATGCCCAATAGGAATTTGAAGGGAAATTGAAGAATGCTAGGCTTGATCACCCTCTCTAGTCTTCTACCTTGCATGCATGAACGAATAAGGCCTAAAATGAACTTAACCCCTTTAAAAGTCACTATTCATAACTCAAAAAGATGCAGTTTAGGCCTTAGAAACTTAGGAATTATGAAATAACCCTTACTAAATTCGCAAAAAATAACTGCCAGATGGTTCCAACGAGGGACCTAATAACTGGGCCACGACTCATGCTTTTATCCGTGAAGTACACTGCTCATCATGTCTCCTGGCTCATAACGGAAGACTTCATGACTCGTTATTGGGTGACCACAACTCGTGGTGTACACTGCCTCAATACCAAGAATTCTTCAGTTAGCTGACCATGACCCTCCCCACGGATCGTGGTGACTGACCACGACTTGTGGGGTCCTCCCATAAAGTACACTGCATCTCTTATTTTCTTTTCTTACTCATCCACCCCACGATTGACCTAACGAGTCGTTGGGTCTGACTACTGCTCGTGGTCACGTTCGTGGGATCCCATTACAAAACTTTCAAACTCCTCACTTGGCCTCCCCACGAGTCACATCACGACTCGTGGGCTGCTCTCACAGGTCACCTCACGATCCGTCCTGATGAGTGGTGCCATATTTTAACTTTTCTTTGTTTCAAATCTCGGGTCTAATATTTGGGCTTCCGGGGTATAACAATATCTCTCCCTTGGAAACATTCGTCCTCGAATGTTGGAATAAATACAGAAAAGCATAGAAATGCAATTATCATATTCAAATACTGATCATTTAAGCCAAAAACTGACGGAATGACTATCTCCAATTCAAATTACATAGCTTAACTGAATTCATGAATCATACATACATCCACATACATAAAAGAAACTTGGGCACATGAATTGAACATGAAAACTAAATAGAGTTTTAGCTCAAAACTGATACCTCAAGCTGGAACTGAGCCAGTAGCAAATAAATGTGGGTATCTACCCATCATATCCACTTCGTCTTTCCACGTAGCTCCTTCAACATGATGATTACTCCATAACACTTTAACTGAGGCTACTTCCTTGTTTCTTATCCTTCAAACCCGACAATCCAGTATTTCTATCGGAACCTCCTCATAACTGAGGCTGTCTTTTAAAACAACACTGACCACCGAGACGACTAGAACAGGATCACCCAAACATTTCTTCAAAAGTGATACATGGAATACAGGATGCATAGAAGCTAATTCTGAGAGAAACTCCAACACATAGGCCACCTTGCTAACACGTCTCACTATCCTGTATGGCCGACATAGAGGGGAATAGGCTTCCCCTTCCTTCCAAAGCTCGTCACCCCCTTCATGGCAGACACCTTCAGAAATACCCAATTCATCGACTTCAAATTCTAATTCTATCCTTCTCATGTCGGCATAGGACTTTTGGCGACTCTGAGCAGTTTTCAAATTGTCCCTTAACAACTGAACCTTCTTCATCGCCTCATGAACCGAATCTGGTCCTATCATTGCCACTTCGCCAACCCCAAACCATCCAATGGGCGACCTACACCTCCGCTCATAGAGAGCCTCGAATGGTGCCATCTGGATACTGGAATGATAGTTGTTATTGTATGCAAACTCGATAAGTGGCAAATGCCTATCCCAGCTATCTTTGAAGTAATCACGCATGCTTTCAACATATCCTCGAGAGTATGGATTATCTTCTCCGCTTGACCATCCATTTGCGGGTGAAATGCTATGCTGAGCTTAACCTGAGTACCAAGCCCTTTTTGAAACAACTTCCAAAACTGAGAGGTAAATTGAGTACCCTTATCTGAAATATTGATAAGTGCACTCCATGCAATCGAACTAGCTCTAGGATATATAGTTTAGCATAATCCTCCACCGAATCTGTTGTTTTGACCAGTAGAAAATGAGCAGCCTTGGACAACCTGTCTACCACAACCCAAATGGAGTCATATTGCCAGTGAGTACGAGGTAAACTTGTGATGAAATCCATATTGATTTCTGCCCACTTCCAAGTAGGAATACTAATATCCTGAAGCACACCTCCCGGTCGCTGACGCTCGACCTTTACTTGCTGACAGTTTGGGCGCTTAGGTACGAATTCTGCGATGTCCTTCTTCATGTCGTTCCACCAGTAGATTTCCCATAAGTATCGATACATCTTGGTGGAAAATGTATGGATAGAATACCTGGATCCATGAGCTCGTGAAACATCCGACTACTCAAATATTCAACATCCGAAACACATAGACGACCCTGGTACCGAAGCACACCATCTCCTCCTTTGGAGAAGACCTCCACCTTATGATTTTGAAGTACTTCTTTTAACTTTACCAAAATCGGGTCCTCATCTTGCCTAGCTTTCACATCCGTCACCAAGGACGATTCTAATCCGTCCTGAACAACAACACCGCCATCGGTTGAGTCAACCAACCTAACTCCCATCCTTGCAATTTGATGAACATCTTTCAACATCTCCTTCTTTCCCTCACCCACATGAGACACACTCTCCATAGAGAGTCTACTAAGTGCGTCTTCCACTACATTAGCCTTACCCGGATGATAAAGCACACTCAAATCATAGTGTTTGAGTAACTCCAACCACCTCCTTTGCCGAAGAATGAGGTCCTTCTATGTGAACACATATTGTAAGCTCTTATGGTCCGTGAACACATCCATATGAACCCCATATGAATAATGTCACCATATCTTCAAGGCAAATATCGCCGCTGCCAATTCAAGATCATGGGTTGGGTAATTCTTCTCATGAACTTTCAACTATCTAGAGGCATATGCTATAACCTTCCCGTGCTGTATCAACACACACCCAAATCCGATCCTTGAAGCATCATAATACACCACGAACCCATCAGTACCCTCCGGTAGAGTTAACACCGGTGCTGAAATAAGTCGGGTCTTCAACTCTTGGAAGCTCTTCTCACAAGCCTCCGACCATTGGAACTTCATCTTCTTTTGGGTCAATTTGGTCAAGGGTGCTGCAATAGATGAGAAACCCTCAATAAATCTCCGATAGTAGCCAGCTAAACCTAAGAAGCTCCAAATATCCGAAGGATTCACTGGTCTAGGCCAATTCTTTACTTTTTCTATTTTCTAGGAATCAACCCTTATGCCCTCACTTGATAACACATGGCCCAAAAATTCTACGGAGTTCAACAGAAACTCACACTTGCTGAATTTGGCATATAATTGGCGATCCTTGAGAGTGTGAAGCACTATTCTCAAGTGAGCAACATGCTCCTTCTCGCTCCGAGAGTATATCAGGATGTCATCAATAAAAACAATCATGAACATATCCAGGTACGACTTGAAAACCCTGTTCATCAAGTCCATAAAAGCTACAGGAGCATTCATCAGTACAAAATACATAACTACAAACTCATAATGACTATACCGCGTCCTAAAGGCTGTCTTCGGGATGTCACACTCCCGAACTCTGAGCTGATGGTACCCGGACCGGAGATCTATCTTTGAGAAACATTTGGCACCCTAAAGCTAGTCAAACAAATCATCAATCCTGGGTAGAGGATACCTGTTCTTGATGGTGACTTTCTTTAATTGCCGATAATCAATACACATTCGAAGAGAACCATCTTTCTTTTGGACAAAGAGAACTGGTGCACCCTATGGGAACTTGCTCAGTCTAATTGAACACTTATCTAACAGGTCCTTCAACTTCTTTTTCAACTCTTTTAGCTCAGATGGATCCATTATGTATGGAGGAATAGATATAGGATGCATATCGGGAAGAAGGTCAATACCAAAATCAATTTCCCACTCGGGAGGGATTCCCGGTAAATCATCTGGAAAGACCTCTGGATACTCACGTACTACTAGAACTGACTGGATAGTCTGGATCTTGGACTCAACATCCTTAACCCTAATTAGATGGTACACTCAACCTTTAGAAATCATCTTTCTGGCCTTAAGATAGGAAATGAAACGACCTACAAGCACAGCTAAGCTACCCTTCCATTCTAAGACTGGCTCACCCGAAAATGTGAACTCTACTTCCCGGGTTCTACAATTAACTAAAGCACAACATGCAAATAGCCAATCCATGCCAAGGATAACATAAAAATCAGCCATGGCTAACTCTATCAAATCTTCTGAGGTGACTTTCTGAAGGACTAAGATCGGGCAACCTTTATATACCCGTCTAGCTATAACTGAATCACCTACTAGAGTAGAGACTGAGAAGGGTTCTGAAAAGACTTCGGGACTGACTCCAAAGATACTGGCCACATCAGGTGTCACAAAAGACAAGGTAGCCCCCAGATCTAACAAAGCATAAACATCAAGATGGAAAACTCATAACATAACAGTGACCACATTCGGGGAGGCCTCCTGCTCTTGACGGCCACCTGTACTGCTAGATTCCCCCTGAAGAGTTGAGTGTGCGGGAGGGGATGTTGAACTAAAAGCCGGGCCTCAGCCCCGTCATGATGCTGTCTCGCTGCAAGGAAATCTATGAGCATGTGTCTAGGCTTCCCACACTCGAAAAAAGCACCTGTACCTGCCAAACACTTACCCCTGTGACCCCTACCACATCGGCGGCAAGCTGGAAGACTAGAATCTGCAGGTCTGCTTCTTTGACCCCTAGAGCCTGATGCTCGCCCCCTTTGATCATGCCTCGGTCTGGATGGCACACTCAATGCTAAAGATTCTAGGGCTAATGATCTTTGGTGGGTCTACTGTTGGTGCCCACCTCTTAACCTCGACTGTGAGAATCTGTGGTCATCGGTCCTGGCCCTCTTGACCTCCCTCTCTCTCAGATGTGCTGCCTCTATCTACTGGGTGTACAAGACTATCTGAGGGAAGTCCATGTCCTAGTGAAGCATAGCGGTCCTATAATCCTTATCAAAATAGCCCGCTACACCATGAACGAATCGGCTCACCCGTTCCCTCTAATCGGCTACTAACTCTGGGGCGTACTTTGACAGGCGAGTGAACTCAAGGGCATACTCCTGCACCGTCATTATCCATTGCTTAAGATTTACAAACTCAGCTGCCTTCAACTCCCTCATCTCACTTGGGAAGAACTGATCTAGGAATGCAACTGTCACGACCCGAGAGGAAACCCGGATCGTATACATGGGACAAGGGACCCATAGAGACCCTAAGTCAACCCATGGCATAAGAATTCACTAACTCATTCAAAAAATACGAAGGAAACATAAATATAAACTCAGCGGAAGTCTAACTTAACATAACAACAGAATGAACATCTGAAGCTGAATACATGTCTAAGTCTGATAAGCCTCTAATCTGGATGAGCTGATAGGACAACACCCCCAAGTAGCTCAGAAATACTGAAACTGAAAATACATTGACGATAACTGAAAGTCTAGTCCTCGGAAGATGAGGACTCACCAAAACAAGAAGGTGCTAACTCTGATAGCGGTTATGAATGGGGATGAACCTAAGGATCCGATCCTGCATCATGAAATGATGCAACATAGAAAATATGCGGCCAGTACGTGTAATATACCAAGTATGTAAGGTAGATAAAACCGCTAGAGCAATAATAGTCTTTTAAAACAAGTCATACATATATGGTAGCCTTTAAGGATAAAAAAAAGGATCACAAACATTCATTATGAAATCATTCTAATTTTATACATGGTCATGCATGGCTTTAGAATATCATGACTAAATCGAATGACTCAAGCAAAATCATAATATTTATATCAAAAGCTGAACAATGAGTCGAATCTTGCTTTATAAGCGTGCATGCACAAGATAATCATCTTGAATAATGGATATGCAAACCCAAATGATATAGACAGTGGGAGACTCGTTACTTAACGGACATACCACGATCGAGCTTATGTGGTCTCGACTATCACACTCAAGTGGGCAGAGCCATCTAAAACCTTGTCAGGGATAGGGATGCTACCATGATATCGATATCAAGTTGAAAGGGTCAATCGGGCTGGGGATAGCTCACAAGGGAGGTCCCAATAATATAATAAAATCAACCTATGTTGGTGCGTAGTTCTGGGGCTTAGGGTAGTCGACCCTTAGCCCGCTCGGTGCTAGAATCTTCTCCCAAAACATGCAATGCTCTACATCGTATAAATACGAAGCTCAGCATCGTCTAGTGATGAAGTTCAACATGAAATCATGCATAAAGTCAACATCGTATGAA
>JACEIK010001301.1:14772-63937 GCA_018107945.1 Datura stramonium
TATGTTACTGGTACCACGGTAACAACGATGTAATGTAAACCTGGTCTAAAGATTTTTAAAATCAGGAAATAAGCAGCTCATAAAACCACATTATTTGTAACTTAGGTATTTTGTGTTGAATTTCTTGTAACCAAGAACATGCCATATATAGTCTATATACACAACCAAATACCAAATCAAAAGACGAACCAAGTTTTTTGCGCAGGCCGTCTTTATTTTTGGATAATTTTTAATTTTTGCTTTTTAATTTTTATCTATTGTTCATTTAATAAAAATTTATGAACTAAAATATCTTTAATTGTAACCTAATTTCGTTGGGCAAAATTAATTTTGCAAGGTAGAACTTTTTAGAGACGTTTGTCTTTTGGGGCATAAGTTTTATCGTATTTGATTCACAAGACAAGAACTTTTAGAAAACTTGTGTCTTAAGGTCACTAAACTTATGTCATTGAACTGATGCGTTGGGCATAACTTGTACCATTGGACTTATACTTTGAACTTAATTTCTTTTGACTTCAGACATAACTTGTGTCACTACACGTACACCGTGGGGCATAACTTATTCTTTGGGTATAAAATTTTTGCCTTGTAGTAGAACGTGTCTCTGAAGACATAAATTTGCGGCTCTGAAGGCATAATTTGTGCCTTGAGCTCAATTTCTTTTGCCTTCAGGCATAATTTATATGACTGCACTTATGCCTTGAGATATAACCTTGTGCTATTGAACTTATGCCTAAAGCATAACTTTAGCTGAACTTTTGCCTTGTGTATTTCTTTTTTAATTCTTAAGAACATTTTTGATTATTTTATTATTATTCAAAACCTTAAAGGGTAAATATTAAAGATCAGGAATTTTGAGGAACAAAAATAAAAAAATCCCTCTCTAATAAAGGGGTTTGTCTGAACGACTCAATGTAGACGTTGCAAGTTATGCGATCAAAGTATGCTTCTCCAAAAATATATCAAAATTAACTTTCATTATAACGGTACACTCTTCTACCTACCCATGGCATTTATAGTTTTCTCCTTTTTTTCTTATTGATTTATAAAGTTATCTTGCTCAATAACAATTATCGTGGATATTTCACTTAAAATTTGTTTGGGAAGATTTCGAATGTTAGTATTTACAAATTAACTATGTTATGCTTAATCTTGAAACACAAAATGATCGAAGAAATACAATGTCCAGGCAAAGAAAAAAGGCAACTGATTCATTCCTCCAAATATAGTACAGTATTATTCCTCGTGAAAATATATTCAACTCTTGCCAGCCACTTTGTCAAACTAGCTACCTCGATAGGTGGAGAGTGAGAATGGTGAAAGCAGCAGAGGAACATGAAAATGATCCCATTTCTGGGATTCTCTGATCTCAAACACAATAGAGACATAGGGAAANGCTCAGTCCGAGGTATGTGTGACCTTATAGCTCTTCAATGTACCACCGCCCCCATTTCTGGGATTCTCTGATCTCAAACACAATAGAGACATAGGGAAAGAATCCGTCAGGATTATACTTACCGGTGTTGAAACTTATCCGGTATACACCTGGGACCAAAGCTTCAACCATATTCATCAACTGACCACTTCGGCCATCTTTGTCCGTAGCTGAAGACCCTAGTAATATCCAGCCATCAATATCAGCTTCGCCAAATTGTGGTCTTGCTTGGTTGTCTTTCCACATCTCCAATCGTACTTCAATGCCATTTGCTGGACATCCGCGACTAGTATCCAGAACATGGGTTGTGATGGGTGGGCGAGTTCTATTTGGAATATGAGCTGGTTTTGCCCCAGCAGCTCTAGTGGCAGCAGTCAGATGTGCTCCAATAATGTTCACTCGATCTTCTACAATTTAAGGTTCAATAGAAAAAATAACATATGCTACTGAACTAGGAACTGCAGATAGAGATTATAATTACAAATATATTAAATATTCGTTGAATAGTAAGCATCACTGGATACTTGAAATAGAGTTTCTCTAGAAGATGCATCAGAAAATTGAATAATGGAGAAGATCAGGCGAAGATGTTTTGCAGATGGCATGTATACAAACTCCAGGAAGCAAGGGCATAACTAATTGCTAACATCTTCTATGACTAAAGATTCACAGGCCAGAAAACTGAGTGGATTTGAAGTCCTTCAATAGTAAAGTTTATTCAAGAGAAGATCTGAAAGAAATTGTGTTCACTTAGAAAACATTGAAAGGACTTTTACACAACTATGTAGATCAATATCAGTATAGTGGGAGAGTGAGGAGAAACTTCTCAAATTTGAGATTAAGATAATGAATTGCATAAATACAGAAAAGCAATTAAAGCTAATAATGTTCAAGATAAATAAAAAGATGGAATCACCTTCTGCTTTTGTCGCAATATTAGTTGTAGACAAGGATTTAATTGTCGGAGCAGTATCTGCTTTGTCTGAGAAGAGCTTGGAAAGGCGTAATTCAGTTATTTTCATTTGCTCCTGGGCTGCAATCTCAAACTCAATTATTGGTCTGTTCTGGTACCTTATCTACAAGAAGTAAAGTTGAAACGGCGCGTGGGTCAATCTTTAAGTGACAAAACAGAAAACAAGTTTATTTCACCACTGTCCCAGTAGATAAAGTAATACAAACAGTCTGTTGTTTGGAAAGAAGGCTGCGTGCGCTACTTCCTGATCTCTAAAAATGTGAACAGTGATTGAAGGCCGTCAGAAAATATAGCTCTTATCCTGTTAGGAAGAACGAGGGACAAAAGATGTCCTCATGGAAAAATAACATTTATTCATTGGGGGGGGGAGGGTATAATAGCTTCTCCCAATGAATACAAATCCGTCAATGAAATTCAGTAAATGGTTGGACTATAGTTATTATTTTGTTCACATATATGATCACAAAGATCACGAATGGACCCAGTCTGCAAAAAGACTTAACTGTCATAAGATTCCTGTCAGAGTATCCTAATGAACAGAGATATAGGGAGCAACTTCCGTTTCAATGGACAGGCTAGGTGGAGCTTTACACGAGACAGGTTTATCACATGGTAAAAGTTATCTGAGGCCAATAGAGAAGCAGAAAAGGGGGTTTGAGGAAATGCTAAAGTATGGGGGCACATTCACGTTCATAGCCTTTATAAGTTTGGCCTATTCGAATTAGATACCGAAATTTCTTCAGATTTGCTACTAATTTTTTCTAAAGCTCACAACTGACCTCCAAAGATCGCCCCTTTATGATGCAAGAGGACAGAGGACAGATTTGGCATTCTCACATCAATTGTAGTCATTTTCTATATCTCAATGCATTGTGAGCCAACAAGGGATCAAACTTTGGTGGTTTCCACAAAATGTTGTAAGGATGCAAGATATCAGACTTTGGAGAGAAGGTTCACAAGATATAGTTCAAAATGGAAGTCTGTCTTGAATCTAGACATCAGGGGGACTGGAACATAAATTCTATCTCTTTAGAAGTGAAGGATTGTTCTAAATACTCCAACAGAATTTTTGGAACTTAAATGATTTGTGCCTTAAAGTTAGAAGTGTTTGCTCTCAAAATATAAGATTATAAACGATTATAATTGAGGTTACTAAAAAAATATATATGATCACTCTACCTTCAAACAGAGAGACATTACCTTCAACTCTGCAAGTATCTCAGGGGTACTTCTCCCTGAAGCACATATCAAGAAGATAAATCCAAACTTCTCCCTGTAGCGAGCATTCCACGCAAGCAGTTCCTGCAAGATCAATTATTACGCAAACTCTCAACATGGAAAACACAAAGTAAAAAGTTGACCTACTTTTACACAGAATTTAATCTATTGGCCCAATCAACAACCAAAAAGAGTCAAAATACTATTTTACATTTGATTCATAGATTTCTTAACTGTGCATATCTTTAGATCAAAATACCTGTAATGTCAACTCAGTAGCAGTGGCCAGAGCTGTTGACTGCTCTCCCTTGCTCCACCTGCAGGAGAAGACATTAAAGTTTTACCTTCCGGTCTGACGAAGTATTAGCATATAGCTTAGAGACAATGTCATAAAAATTGTAGGTCTGCCTGCGGGAGCGTGGGGATGGGGAAGCCACAGGATAGAACAATACCATTAAAAAGTTTGCTCAAAGCACATAAATCTAAGCAATCTTTCTGGTTGTGAACGTTGGGCCTCTAAGGCCCACATACAGCTCAGTGTCGCAGAGATACAAATGTTAAAATGGATGTGCAGTTATACAAGATAAAAAACGATCACATGTAACAGAAATTTCAAATAGCAGACATATAAGAGAACTTGAAGATTTGCCCAAAAGAAGCCCACAATTAGCATTATTTATTTAATTTTCTTGTGATAATCCATGCAACCCCTTGTAATTTTAAGATTTTAAATTCTAGTTGTACATAGCTTCAAGCACACAGTAAAAATACTACTGTCCATTTTCAGAATTTTGATTGATAATTCTAGAACTTCTCACCTATATCTTAGATACTTTGAATGTCTCTACAATGTTATGCATTGACAACTTTGAGATTTGTCTTCTAAATACCTAACATCAACGAGCCAATATTGGAACTAAAAAGGAAAAAAAAAAAACTTCAGCAGGGATCATGATCACAATTTACCTTCTTGCTAAGCAAATAGCAAGATTTAATTAAACTGTTAAAAGCAAAATGTTAAAAATAAAGACTGGGCATAAGCAATTCGTTGTCCAATATCACCTAACATTAAATTTCCATCCAATCTTCAGAAAAAGGAAAAACTTTTAGGTAGACAGAGAACTGTACTGGGCAAAAGTAGGGCTTTTGTGATTCTGGGAAGGGCTTTGACCAATTTGTGGATGAGCAGCAAAAGCTTCAAGCCATCCATTTACATCAACCTGACCGGTTCAAATTAATAAATCAGTCAATTAACATCAGTAGATATATGGTAAAATGGAAGGGAGGGGGAGGTAACAAAGAAATTGGGCACTGGTGAAATGGGTATGCATAAAACCTTGTTGAACCAGATATCTCTGGCAGCACGGATGGCATCTTGGTGAGTGGTAAAGGGGCCAGCTGCTACCATTTCTTTGGCGAATTTGGTACTCCCGCAGCATGCCAAGAAATCTTTTTCATCAAATATTGATCCCATTTCTGCAATTTTTTAGATTAATTAGCACCAGAGAACACCTTTTGAGGACTCCAAATTGGGTATAGAGTTTGCAGGAGCCGGGGGAGAAGTTTTGAGAAGAAACTGCCAGCTAAAGTTAGTGAAGTTTGAGCTGGGTGATGAAATGGAATCTGTGATTTCATTTGCCCAGATGAACCCCTTGATTGATTTTCCCGAAAATCATTTGATTCTCAAACTCTAAATTTTTATTACACTTACATCCCTTTAATTTTAAATATTATTAAATCTCTACTTTTCATATTCTCGTTTATTAAAAAAATAATCTTTCTATCTTTGCAAAATAGAATAAGATTTATGTATATTCTATTTTTTTTCAATTTTATAATACTAAATTGAGTATGTTGTTATTAATATTATCTATGATAAAATTATATTTCAAATCAATCAATAGACACAGACATATTATCTCAGGACTAACTTGACACATTTTATTAAATGTATACCTAAATTATCATTGATTTTAGTTGTATTCTATACTTAGGCCTAATATCTCGGGACCAAACTTGACGCTTTTTATGAATGTATACCTAAATTATCGTTGATTTTGATAACCTCCCAACCTTAATTATTTGATAGTTTTCATATCCCGGATGCTAACTCTTGTTTAGGTATGTGAGATTGATGAAAAATTGATACGATTAAACTTTATTATAATGCCGATATTTAATGCAGGCGTTTATGGTATTATAATGAGATATTATTATATATGTATAATAGGTTTAACGTTTAAATCTCATTTCCTTTGTTATAAGTAAAAGTATACAAAAATTAATTTAATAATTTTGTGTATCAAGAAGAAGAATATATTTGTTTAAACAATTAGCAGAATGAAGTATGAACGTAAGAAAAAAAACAAACATCAATACTCTTTCCTCGTGAAGTTATGATCATGCTTGGTGGGCCTTATTTTAATATAATTTTTTTATTTTAGATATTGGTACTTGAAATTTAATATTTAAACTATGCAAGAATTAATGATGATTACCTTAAATATTTTAATATTTTATTTTTATACATAATAACTATTATAGAAGGTTTAATTTTTACAAGAGGTGTCTTGCTATCTTGTATTATTTGTTGTTATAAAGGAGTAAAATATGACATAAAAATCACTTTTGAAGAAATTTAGGCCGTATATGAAATAATATTCTAATAAATCATTTATTATAACGATATTTATTTGTATTATTTTATCTGTAATTGCCGTAGTTATATATAATTGTTTATTTGCTCTAATTGTGTATTTTTTTCTTAATACTTTTTTGATATACCACATATTACATCTCAATTTTATACTCTTCTTAAAACTTTTTAGTATACCACACATATTATATTTCAATTTTATATTTTTCTTACTTAGTGCAACAACTATTTATACCAATTGTACTTTTTTCTCACAAATTCTTAGAGCTTTATTGTTTTTTAATTATTTTAGCTAAAATGATAAAAGCATTAATTGTGTAATTTTTTTAAAAAATTGTTCTTTACATGCAATGATGATTTGTTTCAACAGGTATATTTTTGGGCTAAATATGTAAAAAATATATAAAAAAATTAACATGGGTGAACTCCATGTATCAAAATTAAAAATTAGCTAAATAATGAGTTTATTTATGCATTTTTACAGATCTGATTTTGATATGAAATACGACCCAAAATATAAATTAATTTATAAAAAATAAAAAAATATTTTTATTATTAAAAATGGTATTGTGGACACAAAATATTTAAGTAAATGTGGGCCATCCTCTTTGGATTGAGATCGTCCAGCGTGGTGAAGGCTCCAAATAATCAAATGTAAGAGTAATTAGAATAAAAATAATTTATGTACATTTTCTTTTTAATCTATCATAAAAAAATATCTTTTTTTACGTGGTAGAAATAATTTAAATTTAAAATTTATTTTTACCTTTTATGAAATGATTTATAGCCACACAAATAATTAAGAATTGTTTTGACGTAAATTTCAAAAAAATTCTCTTTTTAAGATTTTGTGTCAAATTAAATGATGTCACATAAATTAAAATGAAGAGAGTATTAAATTTGTTCTTTTTAAAACGTAAAAAATAAGCATTACTATCTTTTATTTGTTTCTTTCTTGCACACTTTAGATATAAAAATTTTGCGAGAAAAAAAATAAACAAAGTTAATTGATAAATACAAACAAAACTTAGAAAAGATTTTCATAACTAATAAAATGGAAGACAAAGGTTAAATTAATAAAAGGTAAACATTTTTTTCCCTTTCTATTGGGTAGTTTTAATTTAATTCTCACATCATAATCATAATAAGTAATAGAATTTGATGTAATATTCAAAGTGAGTAAAATTTATCTAGATGTTGTATAACAATTTAAAAATTATATTGTTCATTAGGACGTGAGTTTTTTCAATAAAAATCCATTTGAATTATATTTTACCACCTCTATAACCACTTACCATTTAAAAATTACTTAAAACGAGTGGAAAATGTTGTGTATTAAATATTAACGTTCTAAATAATTAATATATATTACTATTTAGTCCATTTCTTCCTTACTCACTAGTATAGTTTATTTTGTACTTGTTGTAACAATATCAGATTGCCTCCATCGTTAAATATTTGAGTTTATATCCCCAAGAGTTTATTTTGTATACAATTTTGTAACAATATCAGATTGCCTCCATCGTTAAATATTTGAGTTTATATCCCCAAGGTTGAATATGACAATTGTGAGTCATATCATTTTTAGTTGACAAACTTAATTTGTTGTTATGATTGAAGTTCAAATCGTGGTTAGAGTATTGATTTTGTAAGATTTGAATGGTAAAAATCATAATAGAAAGGTAATTCATTATTATTGAATAAGCTAGAAGAAGTGGGATTGAATTTATAATATGATTTTTACGAGAAATTCAAAGGGGTCATTCACAAGTGTACTCCTATTTTCGGGTGATCTTTAATTTTAAATTTTAATTTTTTTTCTTCATACTTTAATTAATAAAAATGCAAAAAAAATATCCTCAATATAAAGAAAATCACAAAAAAAAAATATTCATTATGCACTATAAAACGTATTCAGTTTTAGAACATTATTTTTGAGAAATTCATACATGTACTTATGCCTGTCTTAAGAAAATTATGCCTTAGACATAACTTGTATCTTGGAACATAAGTCTAGTGGTATGAACTTTTTAAGACATAAAGTTTTAAAATTGAACCTGCTTAATTTGTGACATGAGTTCAGTTTTAGAATATCATGCCTTAACAAGTTCATATACTGAATTTATACTTCAAGACACAAGTTATGCCTAAGACATAAATTTAGCAATACGAACTTTTAAAGCGTAAGTTGCGTCTAAGCTGAGTAGTATACGTTTGGAAAATGTACACAAAATAGACTATAAAGCTAAGCTAATTACATCAAAATGGACTTTTTCATATTAATTACATGAAATACCCAATTGACCCAAAATAATTACAATTCATGCAACCCACTATGAACTTGAAAGTCTTTTGCGCATAAGTGGCCATCAGTGATACCATAATAGTACATAAATATATTGTAATGCTATCATGGAGAATACCGTGACACTATATGGATATAATGCGATGGTATCATGAAGGATACCATGCCAGTATATGGACATAATTTGATGGTATCATGAAAGATTAAGGAATATCTCATTGAATTAATTACCTAAACAGTCCTTCATGATACCATCACAATATAGTCATATACTAACACAATATCATAAAGGATTAAGGAGTATATTTCTAAAAGGATTGCTCATATTCAACGTAGCGTGACAATATATGAATATACTATGATGGTATAATGAAAGATTGCGAGATGATATATTTTTTTATAATTAATTATAGATACGAAAGTGAAAATGTAGCGAGCCGAAAATAGTTTGATACGATGGGACAACTATCTAATTTTTACCTATAAATTTCTAAAGAAAAAACTGAACCTAAGTCTAAAATTCAAAAACTGATCAAATTTCTTTCCTCTCTTTTCTTTTCTTTTTCTGTTGAAAATCTGCCCCATAGCGGGAGCAATAAATTTGCAGCACTCAGCTAATCAGTCTCATATTCCCAAAGAAGTAGAGAAGCACCATGGCTGAAACCTCTTCTAACAATGGCGGAACCGATGAGGTGCAATCCTATTCTGCTCTCATCACTCAACTTTTAGTCTTCCATTTGTTCTTTTGATCATTTAATTTGATGATTATCATTTTGCCATATCTATCCTTCTCTCTCTCTCTCCAAATTGCAACCTTTTTTCCTTTTGGTTGTCAGGTTTTGGTGGAGGAGTCAGCAAGTGTTAGAACATTCATATTAAATAGGCCTAAGCAGTTGAATGCACTTACATATCAAATGGTATGTTATTACTCCCTTCATTTCAATTTGTTTGTCATGTTTTAACTTGACACGAAGTTTAAGAAAGTAAATAATACTTTAGAATCTTGTGGTCTTTGATAAGTAGAATGTACCAAAATATCGTTTAAATTTTGTGATCTTAAATATGTCACTGTGAAAAGTTAGATAAAAAATTATCAAAAAGGGAAAGAGATATTTTTTTTTAAAAGGAACTAAAAGGGAAAGTAAGAGGAACAAATTTATTTTTTTTGGGTATTTTTTTTTTTTTTTTTCCATTTTTTTGTTCTCCTTATAAAGTCCCAAATTTTTGATGGACTTCGTATTGTTAGAGACGAATCTAAGAATTTTAAGTTTGTGGGTTCCTAATAAAATAAATTAATATGCAATATTAGTTTATTTCTTTTTTCAGTTGACTTTGTGATTATTTTCTTTTTACAAAAAAAAAAAGTAAAAGAAAACATGAAAAAATGAGTTAAAATAAAAGAAATAGTTGTATATAGAATTAGCCAAATCGTCTGAAGCATGAACAGAATCGCCTTTGTTCTGAAGGCCTAGCGAGAGGAGTGCATCCAGTGGGATTCATCCCATGCACTCTGGACGAAGAACCCTCAGGATTTCTTCATTGCCACTGCACCAACCATCCTTTTTGATATGACTTCACATCTGAATATAATTATAAAATTCAAATAGTTTTCAATATATTTATAGGATTTGCGCGGGTGTGGGTTTTCGGTAGATCCGCCCTTGCATATTGTTATCTTCTCATATAAAATAGATAAGACTTGGATGTTGAAATGTAACTCTCCATAGTAGAGAAATGATTCTTGCAACAAGTGTTATATGTTACATGGACGCGTTTACAGATGCACATAACATGTGTCACTGTTCTCAAAGATCTTATTGTCTATTGTTTGTGTTTCATAAAACCGTTCATTTAAAACCTTGTTTCAAGTTGTTGAATATTGTTTATCTATTTTTTATTATTGTTTTCTCATTAAGTCCGACCATAACTAGCTTGTGATTTGGGTAACGTTACTGTTGTTGTTATTGTCTTAGTCTTTTCATTAAAGTGGGACTTGCACTGAGTTTGTTTGCTAATGTGTTACTTTCCTGACATAGTTTTTTGATGACTATTATGGAACTCAATTAGGCAGTTTTAAGTGATTCCCACGAGTCATTATAAGTTCACTAGTAGAAAGAACATCAGTTTACTTGGAATAGTCAAGGTGTGTGCAAGCTGGTCTAGACACTGCCATCATGAAAAAAAAAAGAATATCAATTTACTTGTGTGAACTCTTTGTTATATTTCATTGCATATGTCACTTTACCGTATATGTATATGATAATGCTTTATTCGGAATGTCCTTACTCTTTTTGTTAATCGAACTTATATTCCAACTAGTTGCCGATCTTTAGGTATATTCTGGTTTTCTCCCTTCCTTTAAGTCATTTCTAAAGCTCCATGTGGGTGTGAAGTTCTTAACTCATTTTTTGACATTGTCTATGTTGAACTGGATTTTCCTTTTCAAAACTGATTTTTAGTTGATTATGCATGAATAGTTCTAATTCTATGCTTATGCTTTGGAGTATATATAGAGTACTAGATACTGTTGGAGGTTGAAGAGGCATGTTTGGTGTACTTTAAGCTGAGAGGAATGGCAAATTTCCCTCGGTGCTTCCAAAGGAAGCTCAAGTTTTCTGTCTTCAGCTTGGACATCCCATAAACATAAGCTAGGCCTTTAGCATCCATGCTCGACTTTTTGCACCTTAATTAATGGTATAAGGAAAACAAATTCAAGATTTGAGTTGGTTTCTTTCATGATCACCTTTCCAGTATATCAAAGCAGAGATATAAAAGAAATTGATTATAACCAAATTTTCATTACTAGACTTTAACCAAAATTTTATTATTAGATACTACGTTTTTGTGAAAATATACCATCTACTTGTCATAAAAAAAGAAGGAACAACAACAAGAAGAGCAACAACCCAGTGTAATCCCACAAAGTGGGGAAAAAAAGAAGAAGAAAGGAACAGAAAACGAAAAAAGTCATATTTGTTAGATTGAGAATTTATCGTTGCTATTGTTGATCTTCCTTAAGATAAAGATTGAATTTGTCCCCTCGAATTTTATTTGCTTAAATGTGTATTTACTCCCTATTGTTGTTAATTTCACCTCTCCTTCGATCTAAAAGGAGCATTTCCTTACCGAAATGTATGTAGATACAAAGGTTCAAAGACTTATGCTCTATGTCTCACGACTTGCATCTCGCCTTGATGATAGTAAAAGGCCTAACTTTGCACCTTTTCCTTGGAAATATTGCATATCAAGTACTGTAATGACTTTGTTATGTAATCCTCATTAAGTTAGTCTAATGATGTTTTATGTTTTCTGTTTTCCTCACAACAATATATATTGTTAAAAGAAAAACACTATTTTAATAACATCTAATGACTCTGGAACTGGAGTACCAACCATGAATGTGTTACTTTCTCAACTATTTTTCTTATGGTTTTTTGCGACCGAGTTGAGGAGATCAGATCACAATAATGGTAGCTAAAAAGACTAATTGGATATGGATTCGTGTTATACTATTTCTCATGCAATCATCCAGAAGAGGTTAATTTATTATATTAACTTGGTGAGCATTTAGTCTTCTAAATCATATATTGATGTAAATTGCTGATCACCTGATGAAATAGATTGAAGTGTGAAGACTTGTTATAAGTGAAGAGTGTCATCTTAAACTAATTTGTTTGTCCAGGTATCTCGGCTGTGGGAACTTTTCCATGCCAGTGAAGAAGATTCAAATGTGAAGATGATAATATTGAAGGTATGGTCACTAGTAGGAGGATCTTCTGTGATAGTTAACTTGCCTTGATAGTATTTTTCATACAAAAAGAAAAATTGCAAACAATCTGATACATGCTGGCAGGCAGTTTGCATTGATTTTTAAGTTGCTTTATTCAAATTGTAAACTCTCATTTCTTCTATTTTGTTTCTTCTTTGAATTTTGGAATGCATCAATCTGCGATTGTGTTTCTCTTAGTTCTTGGTCATTGTGATTTGTGCCGGAAGATTCATAGAGTCATCGGGTGTTCAATGGAAAGAAAAATAGCATATTTGTCAGAGGAGGTTGGGTTGGAGGAAGGAGGATAATGGTATTCTGGTTAATCTTATACAGGAACAAGGTATTATTCTGGTTAACCTTATAAAGGAAAATGGTATTCTAGCTACATCCAATCAAAGCTATAAAGTCTCCTAGAGGGCACTAATAAGACTCAAGGGCTAGCCAAAGGAATGCTGTATGCTGTTTTATATATGTAACAATAGGACTCTCTCAGTATAAGCGTCTAAGTAGGCAGGTAGAAGGTTTCAAAGAACTTCAGTCTGTTCGCAGACTCAACTCTTGACAAAGTGAAGAAAACTTCTCTTCATGGCTCTGGTGATATTTCTCCTCTAAGAATAAAGCTGGAAAAGTGGCTACCTCTCTGTAATATCTTGCCTTTTCCATGTCTGACTAATGTTGTATTCGATGCTACCTACCTTTCTCTTCACCATATACTAGGATTATGCTACTTGGTAGTAGTATTAATCCAGATTGCTGAAAGTTAGCCGTTAATTTACGCTTGACATAGCCACATGCTTAAACCCCTCATTGACATCAGAGAATCAAGAGGAAGCGTCAAGTAGTTAGTTTTGCCTGTAAATCTTTGGAACTTCAGCAAAAGAAGATCGAAAATGAGCTTAAGAAGCTTATTTGGGTACCTCTAATTAAATTAGTAGAACAGCTGAAAGGAAAGTATTGGTTTCGTTTCTTGTATGCAGTTTTATGTTTTAGTTCTCTTTCACAAGCTTTGGTAGGTTGCACAGTTCTAAAAGTATAAAATATCTTAACATTAGTCACAGAATGTTACTCCTTTCTTGTTTCAAAATTTCCAGGGAAATGGAAGGGCTTTCTGTGCTGGTGCTGATGTTACAGCTATTGTTCATAATGTTCGCCAGGGTAGGTAGTCCGCTAAATTGGTAAAGAAAATCTTCAGTATTTATAGATGATATTTTAAACTGGATCCATGAAGGTGAAACTTTGCTTCCATCCTAATTTATGCTCTAGATGTTCAATTTTAGACATCCAAAAATATGTGCCATGCCTCTAAATGCTAATCTGAAGAAGTTTCAATATTCTGAAGTCATTTAATAGTTCAAATGTAGACCATAGGTGCATGATGTGATACTTTTCCTATCAGAACAACTTTCAAGTAATATGTTAATATTTTTCTTCTATCATTATTGCTAGTTTGTAAGTCCAAGTACTTACAAACTAGAAGCTTATACTGCTAATTTGACCTTAAATTATAAAAGAAACAGAAAGAAGTGCACCTGGAAGTATGGGTGTTACTGAACGGTCTTAAATCACATTTACTATATGCATGTCGAACGGTGGAGCATTGAAAATGTTTGCACATACGCAATCTGTTTTCTTGTGTCTTGTTAGGTTCTTATGAGTAAGTCTTAGACTATGGCCATCGACAATGATTGTGCCACCCAACTATGCTCCATCCAGATGATGTTCTCAAAATTTTCGACAATTTAGTAATTTAAGTGCACATGGCTTTAGAATTAAAAAACTGGCTAATTACACATTTATTTATTTTATTTATTTATGCTTTCAGGTAACTGGAAACTGGGTGCTGATAATTTTCGTAAAGTGTACCCCCTTATCTATGTGACGGCAACATATAGTAAACCCCAGGTTAACTTAAGTTATGTGTAATTCTAGTTTTGTGATACAATTCTCTGAGGAATTCGTTAATCTTATTTGGACTGTACCTTGAAGGTTTCCATCCTTAATGGAATTGTCATGGGAGGTGGACTTGGTGCTTCTGTACATGGTAGATTTCGAGTTGCAACAGAGAAGTCGGTATTGCATCTACTTGAGAATGTAAGCTTCAATTCTTCAGGCTTCCAGCTATCTTGCTTTTCTTTTTATATTTGACCTTTAACACATTATTTGGCTTTTGTTTGAAATTTTCCTCTTTATATTTTGTGGGCCTCTCTTGTGGAATGCAACAATATCTAATATTCATGTGAAATAATTTTAGAGAAATTAGAGGAAAACCTTACAGGCTGTAAATCTTCATGACTTTAGTTGGTAAATATAGAATTGCATTGAGAGTTTATTTTTTACTTGGAAATAATACTTACCGTCTTTCTAACTTAGTTGGTGTTTTACTATATATAAAAATGGTATCAGAAAATTCATGTCCACATATTCTCATGTTTCCTTTTTTTCCTGTAGGTTTGTGCTATGCCTGAAACAGCTTTGGGACTCTTTCCTGATGCAGGTGCCTCTTTCTTTTATTCGAGGCTTCAGGATTCTTGATAATTCCACTTGTAACATTGTTCAGATTTATAAAAGAATATACTACTAGATATAGTTTATTCAAGTTTCAGCATGATTATTTACTTCTTGTTAGTGTTTGAATTTATGTCACTACCTGGTTGCTCAATCTTGGCTAATTTGAGGTATCTTGGGAATAATCACCCCCACCCCAGCTTCTTTGCTTTTAATGCTGCTTCTCCCATACTTATAAACCAAAAGTGAAAGAGTCTAAAAAAAGAGGGGTGGTCCTTCCTCCTCGGAAGGTGGACAAAAGCTTGCTATACATGCCCCTGTAGCAAAGCAGCAGCAATGCGTGTTGCTTACAGTGCATCTTCTCTTAAAGTTCTGAAAATTTTCAATATTTTATATCTAATTTCCGTTGTTTGCATTCTTGATCTCGAGTTTTTCTCATTTCAAAAAATATTTCACACTCATATATATGATTACATCTAGGTCAGATTTTTTAAGATAATAAGTCTTTTATAATTTTTCCCTACATAATTTTGGGTTGTTTGGTGGATGTTGGCCTTGGTTTCATGGTGATTGTTGAATTTGTTTAGGCCGTACAAAATTAGGCCTTAGTTTTCATGAGGATTGCTGAATTTCTTTGTCATTACAGATGTAACATAGCTTTTGAATACATGCAACTATGCAAGGCATCTTCTCTACAAGGGTCCTTTGAAGGACAAGATTTATTTTTATTGTTTCTTTGTTGGGGAAGACTAATTCCTGTGTTGTTACAATGCATGGAGAAATTTTTCAGGTACATATAGTTAAATACGATGTCTTGTTTTCCCTTAACTACTTTCTTATTTTCTTTGGCAGGGGAATATGCTGGTCTTACTGGTGCTAGGTTGGATGGTGCTGAAATGCTTGCTTGTGGTCTAGCAACTCATTTTGTACTCGGTATGAAGCATCCAATATCCATCACGTTCTGGCCATTTTGAATTGTTTCTATAAAAAGTGAAATAGGTCTTCTGACACTAGTATGTCGAAATAAATGGTCTATAAAATGGAAAAATTGATATTACCGGACATGTAATAACTAAATTGCCAGTTCACTGACTGCAGGAATATGTTAGCATATGGTGTTAGGACGGTAATCTTATCCGGCATTTGTTATATAGGTCTCTTCATATTTTTGGTTTGTTCTCTTAGAAAGTTTAATTTCTGCTAATATTGACCATGTTTCTCACATTTTTGGCATCTACTTTGGCCCAAATGTGGTTTTAGATAAAGGTTTTAGAAGGTCTGTGGTCAATGTTAGACCTCAGTGAACCTGGATGTGAACTACAAACTGTTCTACTTAGTTTGGGGGTGTGGCGTCAGCAGGTTCAGTAACTTGGTGCCTGTAATAATTAGTTTCTTGTTGTTTCTTTTCCCAAATAATAAGTAGTAGAGATTTACAGATGCATCATGCAGAGTATAATGTGTAAGCTGAAATTCTTTTAGCGGGATTGGGTACCGACAAATATGAATTTAAAATATTAGAGAAAAATTATTTGTGTCTTCTAAATTACCTTGCCAAACAGTGCCCAAGCTAATCAGGTGTGTTCGGAATCTGGATTTGTCAGCCCTATATTGCAGTGGCTCTTAGATGAATTTGTGGGATCTTCCTTTAGCCACTGGTTGACTTATATGCTATATTGTGGATATCTGGGTGGTAGAAGACCTTTCCTGATGGTCTGTTTTTGTGCTGAAGTTTGTATTTATCTGACATGAATATTGGCATTCCGAAGATAATCGGCTTATGATCTAGATATACATCTCTACTCAGGTTGAATAACATTTATCCAATTGTTTATTTCCTCCTGTCTCTGATCTAACTTGAATGCTTTCATGATCTTCCTTCATGCAAGAGGTTGCCACTTTAGAACAAGCACTAGCTGAAGGCAATACCAGTGATCCAGATGTTATTTCTGCCATCATTAGTCGCTTCTCTAACATGCCAAAGTTGAAAGCAGAAAGTCCTTATCATAAGTGAGTTCATTTAATATCTCTGTTATGGTGTTTGTTTTCGTGCTGATTTATTAGAAGCTTATCTTCTAAATGGAGTTCCAGGTCCTATAAGAGGTTTTATTTGAACTTATTAAAGAGCACAATATTGATGACATATCACAGAAATCATATGTGCTCTTTCTTATTAGTTATTTTGCTATTGTGTTACTTTTCTTCGCGTTGTTGCAAGACTATGTTTCACTCTACTTTTATATGGCCATTAGAAGTTTAAGATGATGTATAGCTTTCCTTTGTTGCATTGATTGGAGGAAAAATTTGTTCAAATAATACAAAACCAGTTGTCTTCGAAATTTCATGACCCGTTTCTCAACAGTGCACCTGTTTCAGTTCTTCAATTTTATGTATGTAGGATGAAGATTATTGATCGCTGTTTCTCTCGAAGAACAATAGAAGGAAGTATATCGTCTCTTGTAAGTTTGAGAGATGGATGGTTATTTGATGCATTCTTTTGGTCTCTGTGGTGAAAATATTTTGTAAAATTTTGAGAAAAGTATATCCAAGAATGTGATGTGAACTTGGCATGAATCATCAACAGAAATTGAGGCTTTGAACAAGAGGATGACTGGATCTTTTCAACCATCCAATCGCTGAAGAAAGCATCCGACAAGTCTTAAAATTTCATTGAGATCAGTAAGTCAATCACTGCTCAATGATACCATTATGTTGTTACCTAGACAATATACTGCCTAGGTTCAATATATGGTTTGGAAGGCAAGTTATGTAGTCCACTTCATTTTGTCTGGTTACCAAATAATGGTTGTTTTCCTGGAGTCCTTAAAAAGGTTATGAGAGTTTTCTATGTTCCTTTAGAAAAGAAAAGAAACGAGTTTTGCTTCTTTATTGGTTTTGTACCACTGAGAACCTGATAGCTGTGAAAGGTGTTCCTAGCTACATAATCTGGAGAATCTAATTCCAATCTGAAAGAAACTCGGCTATTTTTTTAAACAACTTCCTAATATTTATTTGCGAATCTACTGGTCATTCATAGGAAAGACAGGAGCAGTCTGTATTGCAAGAATAAAATAAATTCAAATTGGAATCATTTAGTTTTGCTGTGTTGTATTGGAGATACAAATGATGTACTTTATTATTGTTTCACCAGTACTGGCATGCTTCTTGCTTTGTTAAGTTAAAATACCTTTTAACGAGTTATCAGGTGTCAATTCATGGTATGGTAGTTAATTTTTGTGATGAAATAGAGGAAGAAAGAACAAGGTCAATTCATGCACTCTACGGATAAATTGTTAATGATACCCTTTATCATACACTTATCCTCAATTCAAAGCATAGTGAACGATCCTCATATTTTACAGATTCACCTCTGTTGACCCTATCCACATCTTGAATCACCTACCACAGTCCTTTCCGATTTAGATAGCATTTTCATTGGAAGTTCTTGAGCATCTGCAGATTGTTCGTATTAGTTTCATTTTCTGTTCCAGATAAGAAGGAGGCTGCAAGGTGTTGGTAGTTGCCTTATTCGAGAATACAGGATGGTTTGTCATGCTGTGAGAGATTAATTTAGCAAGGATTGTGGGGGTATATTCTGCTCTTTCAGCCTTTGTTTCTACATTACAAGACTGACACTTGACTTTTACCGCAGGGATGCAGAGCCATACTCATCGACAAGGATAGATAGAAATCCTAAGGGCCGTGTTACGTTCATTTGATCATGGATAATCCTGAACTTAGGTATCGAAAGCTTCTTTCATTCTTGTGCTCGTGCTTTCACATGTTTTCAGTGGGAGCCCTCCCGACTGGAACTAATTACAGATGATGATGTTGAGCGTTACTTTTGCAAGATAGATGATGAAGATTGGGAAGACCTAAAGCTGCCTCCAAGATCAAACTTGCTTTATATACAGTACTTAGCTTTAAAGTTGACTCTTGCAATACTTTACAGCATGTTGCCCTCTGTTCACTAGATCATCATGAAGGCCTAATAATCAATAAAACTGTATTTCATAATTAGTAAGTGATACACCAAATAAATGCACATCACTCTTTGTGAAATGCCAAAAATCAGAAAGCCTAAGGAAAGATACGTACTTAAGGTGCTTGCCAAACCCACAAGCACAAGGGTAGATTGTACAATACTAAATAATACTTTGCCATGTGGTTTCTGTACTCAGAGAGATAATGTATCAAAGATTTACTGCAATGTGAGGAAGCTTTGTAATAGGGTTTAAGATGCGCATGCGTTACTACTGATTCGACTTCGACATATACCTATGGGATTTCATTTGCAGAGATTTATCATTTTACCCCCTTGATTGATTTTTTTCAGAAAGTCATTTGTCCCTTAAAAGCTGTTGGTACATTGCTTACGTTCCTTTAATTTTAAATATTATAAAATCTCCATCTTTTCATATATAGTCTAACAAAAGTATATTAAAACATAGGCATATTATCTCGGAGACCAACTTGGAGCTCCATTTATTAAGTGTATACCTAAATTGTGATTTTAATTACCTTCTATATTTAGGTATAATATCACGGGACCAACTTGACATTTTTTTATTAAATATATACCTAAATCGTTGATTTTAATTACCTCCTATATTAGCTATTTGATAATTTTCATATTTAGATGCTAATTCTCTTTTAGGCACGTGAATTGATATGAAAAATCAATATGATTTTATCTGTGAGATACCACGTAGTTGTCTATAATGATTTATTTTTCTCTAATTATTTATCGTGTATTTTTCTTTTTAGTTTTATCTTTAAAATGCAACAAATGATTTGTTTATTTGTATATTTTTTTCTCGGGCTAAATGTGCCAGAAGATAAACTTGGGTGAAACTCCATTTTATGTGTTCAAATTAAGAGTGAACTTAAGCCAAAGACATAAGCTGTGTCTAGTTGAGTAGTATAAATTTGGAAAAAGTATACAAAATAGACCATAAAGCTAAACCTTTGCCTTCAAATGATCAAATTTCATTTTTTTTGAAAATCTATGACCAAAGGCGAGCCTAACATCTGTTTAGTTGGGTTCAATTAGCCCCATGGCGGGAGCAATAAATTTGCAGCACTCAGCTAATCAGTCTCATATTCCCAAAAAGTTAAGAACAACCATGGATCAAACCTCTTCTAACAATGACGGAACCGATGAGGTGCAATCCTATTCTGCTCTCATCACTCAACTGTTGGTCTTCCATTTGTTATGTTGATCAATTGTTCAATTAATTCGATGATTATCATTTTGACATATCTATCCTTTTCTCTCTCTCTCTCTTTCCAAATTGCAACCTTTAAGTTTAATATTAAGTTCAGTGATCTTTTATGCTTGTTCAAATTCAGTTGTTGCAACTTTTTTCCGTTTTGGTTGTCAGGTTTTGGTGGAGGAGTCAGCAAGTGTTAGGACATTCATATTAAATAGGCCTAAGCAGTTGAATGCACTTTCTTTTCAAATGGTATACTTAAAATTATAATCCTAAATTGTTTTTGGGGGTACTGCTTTCTTTGTTCCTTTTTTTTAATTTTTTTTGGCCCTTATATAGTCCCTAACTTTTTGATTGACTTCATTATTTTCTGCCTTTGCATATTGTTATCTTCCATATGATAAGACTGAAATGTTGCAATGTAACTATCCATAGTAGAGAAATGATTCTTGTATCAAATGTTATATGTTACATGTACTCGTTTACAGATGATACTCATAACATGTGTCACTGTTCTCAAATATCTTATTGTCTATTGTTTGTATTTCATTAAACTCTTCATTTAAAACCTTATTTCAAGTTGTTGATTATTGTTTACCTATTTTTTATGATTATCTTCTCATTAAGTCCGATCCTAACTAGCTTGTGATTCGGCATAATGTTACTGTAGTTGTTGTAGTCTTAGTCTTTTCATTAAGTGAAGCTTTTACTGAGTTTTGTTTGCTAATGTGTTACTTTCCTGACATAGTTTGTTGATGACTATTATGGAACTCAACTAAGTAGTTCTAAGTGATACCCTCGAGTCTTTATAAGTTCACTAGTAGAATGAACATCAGTTTTTCTTTGGAATAGTTGAGGTGTGCGCGAGTTGGACGACAGCTATAAGTCGCCAAAAATAAAAGAAAAATAGAATATCCATTTGCCCGTGAACTCTTTGTTACATTTCATTGCATATGTCCTTTACCGTATATTTATAGGATATGTAAATTTATTGAATGTCGTTACTTTTTTGTTAATTGAACATATACTCCAATTATTTGTCGATCTTTGATGTTCAGTTTTCTCCCCTGCCTTTGAGTCATTTTAAAGCTCCATGTGGGTCAGTGAAGTTCTTAACTTTTTTTGACATTGTCTGTGTTGAACTGGATTTTCCATTTCAAAATTGATTTTTAATTGATCATGCATCAGTAGTTCTAATTCTATGCTTATGGTTTGGAGTGTATAAATTATTAGCTACTGTTGGAGGTTGAAAAGAGGATGTTGGGTGTACTTTAAGCTGAGAGGAATGGCGAATTTCCTAGGTGCTTCGAGGAAAGCTCAAATTTTATGGCTTCAGCTTAGACATCCCATAAACAATGCTTGGCCTTAAGCATGCCCACCTTTTGCACATAATTAATGGTATAAGGAAAACAAAATCAAGATTTGAGTTAGTTCCTAAGATTTGAGTTGGTTCCTTTTCATGATCACTTTTCCAGTATATCAAAGTAGAGAGATGAAGAAATTGAATTTAACCATAATTCGTTATTAGATACTACATTTTTGTGAAAATATACTATCTATAAAAAAAGGAATAAAAACAAAAAGGTCATATTCTTTAGATTGAAAATTTATCACTGCTGTTGATCTTCTGAGACAGAATAAATTTGTCCCCTCGAATTTTATTTGCTTAAATGTGAAAATTACTTCTTTTTGTTGTTAATTTCACCGCTCCTTCCGATCTAAAAAATAGCATTTTGTTACTGTAAATGTATGTGGATACAATGGTTCAAGGACTTATGTTCTCTGTCTCACTACTTGCACCTTGTCTTGATGATAGTAAAGGCCTAGCTTTGCAACTTCTCCTCGGAAACATTGCATATCAAGTACTGTCATGACTTTGTTATGTAATCTTCATTTAGTTAGACTAATAATGTTTTATGTTTTCTGTTTGCCTCTCAACAATATATTTTGTTTAAAAAAATATTTTAATAACATCTAATAATGATTCTGGAGCTGGGGTAGCAAGCATGAATATGTTACTTTCTCAACTATTTTCTTCTTGTTATGCGACCGATTTAAGGAGATCGGTGTTGATATATAGAGGTTTTATTGAAGAAACGAAAAGAAAGAAAGAATCAAAAGGCTAGCGAATTGAATACAAATAATCTAGAATGGGGAAGGGGTGCCCTATATATAGGCATAGGCTAAAATCTGTCTTCATGTCTTATGATTATATAAAATCTGTCTGCATGGAATTTCTTATAAAATCTGTCTTTGCATGGGGTAGAGATTTGTAAATCACAACCAATGGAATACATAAGCTCACAAGGTCCATCTACTAACAATTATATGGGCTAACATTCCCCTCAAACTCATAATGCGACGATGTCGCGTGAGTTTATCACAGCAAGAAACCGAGACGTCGGCGGCGCCCGTAAAAAGGTCAGAGAATAATCTGCAAGGCTGATGGAACAAAGGCGATAAGGTCCATCTACTAACAATTATATGGGCTAACAATCAGATCACAATAACTGTAGTTAAAAAGACTAATTTGATATGGATTCATGTTATACTATCTTCTCATGCAATCATCCAGAAGGAGTTGATTTATTATATCAACTTGGTAGGCATTTAGTCTTCTAAATCATATATTGATGTAAATTGCTGATCACCTGATGAAATAGATTGAAGTGTGGAAGACTTGTTTGTTCAGATATCTCGGCTGTTGGAGCTTTTCCATGCCAGTGAAGAGAATTCAAATGTGAAGATGATAATCTTGAAGGTATGGTCACTAGCAGGAGCATCTTCATTGATAGTTAACTTGCCTTGATAACTACAGGGTATCTAATTATTTTTTCATTAAAAAATAAATAAATAAATTGCAAACAATCTGATACATGCTGGCAGGCAGTTTGCATTGATTTTTGAGTTGCTTTATTCAAATTGTGAACTCTCATTTCTTCTATTTTGTTTCTTCTTTGAATTTTGTAATGCATCAATCTGTGATTGTGTTTCTCTTTGTTCTTTAGTCATTGTGATTTGTGCTGGAAGATCCATAGAGTCGTTGGGTGTTCAATGGAAAGAAAAATAGCATATTTGTCACTGGAGGTTGGGTTGGAGGAAGGAGGATAGTGGTATTCTGGTTTAACCTTATCGAAAGAACAAGGTATTATTCTGGTTAACCTTATAAAAGAAAATGGTATTCTAGCTACGCCCAATCAAAGTCATAAAGTCTCCTAGAGGTACTAATAGGAACTGGAGGTGTGAGAATGCTGTATGCTGTTTTATATATGGTAACAATGGGACCCCTCCATTATAAGCGTCTAAGTAGACAGGTTTCAAAGAACTTCAGTCTGTTTGCAGACTGTCTCTTGACACAGTGAAGAAAACTTCTCTTGGTGGCTCGGTGATATTGCCCCTCTAAGAATAGGCTGGAAAAAAGAAGTGGCTACTTGCTCTACGTAATATCTCGCCGTTTATTATGCATTGTCTTTTGTATTGATCTTCTGCTGCCTTTCTCTTCATATACTAGGATTATGTTACTTGGTAGTAGTATTAATCCAGATTGCAGAAAGTTGGTCACAGGGATGATTTTGTTTGAAAAAAAGTCTTGAAAAAATACTTCATAACATTTTCTTAGTGCTGGAAATCAATAATGTTACCCTTTAACGATCCCCAGAGAAAGGGTCTAGAGAGAAGGGAGACTTTTAACCTCTAATTAGCCGTTAATTAGCGTTTGGCATGAGCACATGCTTAAACCACTGAGTGGCATCAGAGTCAGAGAAAGCATCAAGTAGTTTTTTTATAAGATCGAAAATCAGCTTAGTAGAACAGCTGAAAGGAAAAGTATTGGTTTCATTTGTTCTATGCAGCTTTATGTTTAGTTCTCTTTCACAAGCTTTGGTGGTAGGTTGCACAGTTCTACAAGTGACCCTGTACAAGTATAAAATATCTTAACATCAGTCACAGAATGTTATTTCTTTCTTGTTTCAATATTTCCAGGGAAATGGAAGGGCTTTCTGTGCTGGTGGTGATCTTGTGTTGTTCATAATGATCGGCAAGGTAGGTAGTCCACTAAATCGGTTATAGCTTGGTAAAGACAATCTTCAGTATTTATGCACTAGATGTTTAGTTTTAGACATCCAAAAATATGTGTGACACCTCTGAGAGCTAATCTGAAGAAATTTCATAAGTTTCCAATATTTTTAAGTTATTTAACAGTTCAATTTTACAGCATAGTCCACATGATGTGATATTTTTTCCTAGCAGAACAACTTTCAAGTAATATGTTAATATTTTTCTTCTATTGTTATTGCTATTTTATAAGTCCAAGTAACTTTTAAATCTATCTACGTAGTCCAATACTGTTGCAAAAAATGGAGCAGAGGCAATCTGAATGTTGTTGTCTCAACTTCCTAAAGTTTTTCTTCATCACTCTTATTTATTTTTTTATTGATCACTTGTCTTACTTGCTTAAGAATTTTTGTATTCAACTCTATCTCTCTCTCTTTCTGATCAATCATTTGGCCTTGAGATGATTGGGCAGCCATAGGAAGAGAGCCCCCTTGGTGTCAACTATTTGTCCTTTCTCTAATTTTTCTCAATCTTTTACTTTCTTTTGGTTGATATCTTTCTTTTGGGGAATATGCAAAAGGGTCAACGTATGTTAGAGTGATAGAGCGAGTTCAGGAGAATCTTGGTAATGGTTGAACTACTACTTGTGAATGTGGGGAAGTGTCGAGGCAGCCCTTGCTAAACTTTGAGACTGGGTAGTGGAGATCAAGATGTGGAAGCAGAATTGTCTTAGTGATGTTACTGCTGATGACGAGTTGTGAGGTTACCTCTTTAACTAAAACCAACAAAAGAAAATCGTTGATTAGAGTCACCAGGGTTATATGCCTAGATTTTTTAGGGCTATCTGCCTTTTTCCAAATTACAGAAGCGTTCCTTTTTATGGAGGAGGAGGAGGGTTTTGGGGTTGCCAAGCTGTCAATTTCAATTTAAATGATTCGGATCTCCCCAATATGTTCTCTCAATTTCTCCTTCCATAATTCATTAAAGATGATTCGCGGTTGATTTTACTAAGTATTGAAATGGGTTCTGGTATTCTACAAGACTAAACTTATCCTATTTCACTAAACCATTGAATTGTGGTTGATCACTTACCAAGAAAAAGTTTGACATGGTTTAATCCTTTTATAAGAGCACAACTCCACATTTGGTACATGATTAACATATAAACAAAATTCATTTAGTCCTTTTCTGAAAAACATTGCAGTTGTTTATTTTTTTAATATTGCATCATTTTAATGGGCCAATTCTTCAATGGTGCCCGGCGAACTTACGTCTCCGAGAGAGAGAAAAGAAAAATTTATCAATTATTATACAAATAGAATAAAAAAACCACCAACAAAAAGAACAACAATTATAAAAACAACAATATACCCAATGTAATCCCACAAGTATTGTTTGGGGAGGGTAGTATGCAGACCTTACCATATCTTTGTGTAAGTAAGAGAGCCTTTAGATGAGCCATAAATGCTCAAGAAAAGCATAAACACTACGGATATGGAACATAAGCGTAACAACAACAAGCTACAATCGGCTTGTCTACATAGTGGCGCGTTTATCGAAAATTTTATGGTTGTTATAGTGAGTATTGTTATATATATATGCGACGTTTGACGTTTAGATGCCGTTTAATTTGTTATAAGCAAAAGTATACAAATATCTAGTTTAATGATTTTGTGTACCAAGAAGAAGGAATTTATATTTATTAATGTTTAACCAAAAAATAGAAAAAAGAGTATGAATGTAAAAAAAAATCAAAGTATCTTTCTAAGGATTCACAATCATGCTTGAAATCTTATTCTAATATAATATTTTCCTTTTAGATATTGATACTTGAAATTTGCTATGTGCATAACATTAATGAATATATAAAATATTTCTTATAGAATATTGTGCCGCGATATTTGAGAATGAGTTATAGAGGGGTAATTTTTATAAAGAGTGTCACATTTATAATGAACGTCGGGTGACTGCTTGTTATAGATAGAATGCTCTTATAAAGAAGTAAAATATCACGCTGAACAATCGGTTACGGAAAGTCGGGAGGTTGTTATAGTGAAATATTGTTATATGAGTGGTATTAAGAAGATTGTTGTAGTAAAGAAGCTGAGCGAAGAGACACCAATAGTGATAGAAAACTAAGAATAAGAAATAATACGTAAATAATAAAATACTAAACATTATGAAAATAATACTAACACTCTGCGGGTAAAAGAAAAGAAGCAAAACACATACCTACCTACTACTAGCCTTCCACCCTAATCCTCGGCCATACTTACTCTATCGAGGTCATGTTCTCGATGAGATAAACACTTATCATGTCCTGTTAACTCTTCCCAATGCTTTTTGACTATCTCTATATAGGAGCCCTCCAACACCAATCTCACACACCTCCTCACGGGGTGTCTGCGCCTCTCCTCTTGACATGTCAAAGCAATACCGGTCTCGTCTCCTGCATCTAATAGCTATAGATCCAAAAGTGTCATTTTCCTTTTCTTTCTCTAATTTGAAATTCTTCTGTTGCAACTTCATGGTACTCTCGATCTATTCGCCTTTTTTTTAATATATAAATATGAATATTATACAAACGAAGTTATATTTTAAAAATAGTTGATGGTTGATGTTACTATTTAGGGTGATAACTCTATTGATAGAGATAGGAGCATCTGCCATATGCCCAAGTGTTGGAAGCACTATTTAGGTGCTGCTTATACGAAACAATTCCTTGTGATTGGAAATTACAAAAGGGAAAAATCTTTTAACTATATAGCTAAATATGATTTAATTATTCTTTTATGATTTTTCTGTTATCAAATCTTTAGTTTAGAGGAAAAGAGTGATGCAATCTTAGCAAATGCTTTGAAGTAAATCAATGCAAACACTAATATTCATAAAATGCTAAAAATATCGAGAGAAGTAGAACATTAAGAGATTAGAGCGCCAAAAGAGATAGTAAAGGCCTTGTGACTTGCGGTTGCGCGCTTCACCAGGTATGCCACATATTTCAATCTTACAGGAATATATTGATTACTAAAGCTGATGGAACTATTAAGTGAGTAAATATTACTTGTAGATATAAGGTTTAAAGGCCATTCAGAAACATATAGGATGAAGTTTAGAGTCAATTATGGGAATGAAAACTTAACAACTTGTTTGGCCTTTGTTTTCGTGTAATTCAATAACTGTGGGTTGTGATAAAACATTGAACAATAAGAGAACAACTGTTTGTTACTGAACATTGTAATTACTGGCTCTTCAAAGCAAGAATTGAGAAATCCAAAAAGAAATGTCTAAGACAAGTAATTGAGTAGTTGGAATGTGCAACAGGGACAAGAGCAAATACTTGGCCACCTTGAGCCCACGGAATGTGTCATATACAACTCTAGAAACCATAGTTGAAGGACATGGATACGGAGATGTGCAGAATATAGCATATTTATACTGCTGATTGGACTTATGAGGTAGCTGTGACCAAATTATTGACATAGCAATTGACTAGACCTGTGTTGGCACATAACATGGTACTGACGTGAAACAGACTGAACAAAAGCTTGATGTGTGGGCTGCGACACTATGGCGTATTGAGCTTAATCAGCTACATCTAATGAGGGACCGTGTGAACATTTCACTTTGATGGAAAAAAAAGTTTTCTGTTACCAAGATGATAGAACTTCTATATTTTTCTCCTTGGTTCTGATTCTGGCACCCCATGAACAAGAAGGAAAAGAGAGAATTTCATCTGTACTGATGTTCAACAATGTACCAAAGTGGCTCCTTATATAGAAGTCTTAAGCTATGTATGATACAATAAATAATTGCTCTAACACCTAACAGAGTAAATAATTGTCCTCCAGTTAAATGTAGTACACTCTACGGTATTTTATAGGATACGATGGATTATTCTCCAAAATGGTATGTCGAGTCTTGTCATATTGTAGTATAAACCGACAGTTTCCACCTTTTTCTTTCTTAGATTGACCATATTTTGGAAGCTTATACTGCTAATTTGACCCTAAATTCTACAATAAACAGAAGAGACAGAGAAAGAAATTGCACCTGAAAGTATGGTCGTTACCGAATAGTCTTAAATCACATTTAGGATACGCATTCGGCGGTGAAACATTAAAAAGTTTGCGCTATGACCTTTGATAATGTTTGTGCCTTACTATGCTCTATCAGTGATCAATGTTTTCTTAATTTAGTAATTTATAAAATTTAAAAAACAAAAAAAATAAAAAAAATAACTATTTATTTTATTTATTTTATTTATTATGATTTTAGGTAACTGGAAACTGGGTGCTGATTATTACCGTGAAGAGTTCACCCTTAACTATGTGATGGCAACATATAGTAAACCCCAGGTTAACTTAGGTTATGTGTAATTTTAGTTTTGTGATACAATTCTCTGAGGAATTCATTAATCTTGTTTGGACTGTCCTTTGAAGGTTTCAATCCTTAATGGAATTGTCATGGGAGGTGGACTTGGTGTTTCTGTACATGGTAGATTTTGGTACAACGAAGTCGGTATTACAAGCTAACTTGAGTAATAGATTCAATTCTTCAATTTCTCTATCAAAGCTTTCCTTTTATATTTGTAAAGATATAAAAAGCTTAGTCTAGCTTCAGCCTAGCAAAGTTAGTTCGTAAGGGAAGGATTGTCAAGTGTATAAACAAACCACTGTCGTTCTCTGTCGTATGGGACTCTGTCACTCTAAGTCTTGCTTATTTTGAGACCTAAATGGAGCATGGATCCAGAGGGGCGCAAATGGGGATGAACACAGCTCTGATACCATGTAAAGATATGACACTTGGACCTTTTAGATTATTTTAAGTATCATGTCTTTTATATAATGTCGAGTGGATGCGTTAAGTTTAGTTGCTCCATTTAGATGCAGGTGTGAAGAAGTGTTAGAGTGGGTAGAGTCTCATGATTAGAATGAGTGGTGGTTTGGCACATATGGAATTTAATAATGGACAATGTCATTCGCCAAGAAGCCCAAACTTTTAGGGTTGGAATTAAAGTACGTGTCATATCTTTACAAATTTTGCTTACTTATTTGTGCATTTGCTTGAAATTTGTCTCTTTATATTTTGTGGGCCTCTCTTGTGGAATGCAACAATATATAATATTCATGTGGAATAGTTCTAGAAAAAACCTTACAGACCATAAATCTTCATGAGCTTTAGTTGGTAAATATGGAATTGCATTGAGAGTTTATTCTTTTCACGGCAGTAATACCTACCCTCTTTCAAACTTGGTTGGTGTTTGCTATTTATAAACTGGTATCAGAAACTTCATGTTCATTTTTCCTGTAGGTCTGTGCTATGCCTGAAACAGCTTTGGGACTCTTTCCTGATGTAGGTGCCTCTTACTTTTATTCGAGGCTTCCAGGATTCTTTGGTAATTCCACTTGTAATATTGTTTATTCAAGTTTCAGCATGGAGTTATTTAATTCTTTTTAGTGTTTGAATTTATGTCACTACCTGGTTGCTCAAGCTTGGCTAGTTTGAGGCTATCTTGACAACAATAATTATCCCCAGCTTCTTTGCTTTTAAAATGCTGCTTCTTCCCTGATACCTTTAAAACCAAAAGTGAAAAGAGTCAAAACATGAAGATTGGTCCTTCCTTCCTCAGAAGGTGGACAAAAAGCACTATACATGCCCCTGTAGCAAAGCAGCAGCCATCATATTCCTTTTGGTGCATCTTCTCTTATAGTTTCTGAAATTTTTTGACATTTTATATCTAATTTCCACTGTTTGCATTCTTGATCTCGAGTTTTTCTCATTTCAAAAATATTTCACATTGCTATGATTTACATCTGAGTCAAAGCTTTTAAGATACAAGTCCTTTAAATTTTTTTCCTACAAATTTTTTGGGCTGTTTGTGTGGTGTTAGCGTTGGTTTCCACGGAGATTGCTGAATTTGTTTAGGCCATTACAAAACAGGCCTTAGTTTTCATGATGATTGCTGAATTTCATTGTCATTACAAATGTAAATAGCCCTTGAATACATGCAAAGCATCTTCTCTACAAGGATATTTGAAGAATGGAAGTTTATTTTTATTATTGTTGTCTTTTGTTGGTGAAGTCTAATTCCTGTGTTGAGTGGATGCATGGTGAAGTACTGGGTACAATAGTTAAATACTCTGTCTTGTTTTCTCTTAACTACTTTCTTATATATTTTGGCAGGGGAATATGCTGGTCTTACAGGTGCTAGGTTGGGCCGATTGCTGAAATGCTTGCTTGTGGTCTAACTCACTGTACTGTCAAGAGGTATGATGCATCAATATCCAGCATGTTCTCGCCTTTTAAATTGCTTCTATAGCAAATGAAGTAGGTTTTCTGTTACTAATATGTCTGAACTGAATGATCTATAAAATGGAAAAATTGATATTGCCGGACTGCTGGATATGTAATAACTAAGTTGCCAGTTCACTGACTGCAGGAAGATGTTAGGCATATGGTGTTAGGACATTAATCTTATCTGGCATTTGTTATATGGATCTCATCATCTTCTTGGTTTTTGTTCTGTTAGGAAGTTTAATTTCTGCCACCTATCCAAACAAGGAAGTCTACTTCATGGCACGACCATGTTTCTCATATTTGGGCATCCCTTTGCCCAAGTGTAGTCTAGATCTAAAAGGTTTTGCAAGGGTACGTGATCAATGTTAGATCTCCAACAATTTTCATCAATCTTTTCAAACATGCATCGGACTTTTCTTGATTGTAAAAATTTTTCTCCAACATTTCTTTAATCTTGGAACCCCTTGCTCTTAAAGAAGGTCTCTCCCTCAGTTTTGGGAACTAGAAGAAAGACCTATGTAGGACATAGGGATTCGCATTCTTATTTGCAAAATTTTCATTATTGTGTTATCCTTGATTCGAGCCACCATAGTCATTCCTCGGTAGTATTGACCTTGGCCTTGCGATTGGTCGCCATTTTCTTGATATGGCGGATGACCTTGATGTTGTTGTGGGTAGTGTGGGGTATAACCTCCGGATGTGTTGCTAACATAGTTAGCATCTTCCACTGCATGGGAGGTGACTCTTGATATGGTTGATATTGATATAGGCGGAGGAGGGGGCATCCGTGCCCATGTGAAACTATTTGGAGCTTAACCCATGACATGCACTTTCTTGACCTCGAGACTCGGTCAACTTCTTGGTTAGTAGGGCTATATTGGTGGCCATAAGTAGCCGTCATCGATCCTGGTTTCCTTAAATCAAAATTGAGATAATGAAGAGGAGTACCCATTCTGACCCTCCACTTTGGTCTCATATGCCATGCATGGTTATGCTTTGCGATGCAGCGAAGAATGATGACGTCTAGATTAAGGTCTTGTCCATGAAGCAGCCTCGGCCATATTATTTTCCACAAGTTGTGTCGATAGATGAAGCCGTTGTAGAACTTTTCAAGCAAGATAAGCTCGGGGTGCAGTGGTTGCATGTCGTAACTATATCTTGAAGCATTCCCGTGCCTCGAAAAGAGTTTGCTCACAGAGTTGTCGGAAGTAAAGCTCTTGTCCGTGGTCACGCCTTAGCACATGGTAGGAACCACTTCTTGAAGACATTGACAGTTCTGCCAGGAGGTGAATTGAATTTGGAGGCAACCTGTGCAACCACTCTCGGACATTCTCCCGGCCAAGGGTATTTGAAAATCCTTAGCCTAATACGGCGTCGTCGGAACGTCGTTCTATTTGTGGAGGTTGCAAACCTCCAAGAAGTTCTTTAAGTGTTGATGAGGATCATTGTCTGTGGAGTTATGAAATTGGCCTTCAACTTTGAGCATGGTGTAGATGTTCCATCTATCTTGAAAGAAGTAGCATTGACCACTTGGTGACACGGTACCTTACGCATAGTCAACCTCATCGTAGACCTCGGCAAACACATTGTCCACCTCTTGTGGTAAAGCCATATTCTTTGCTCCTCGAAGCAAAGAAATAACAAAAGTGATAAATAGATCCAATGAAACAAGCCAAATCAAAAATGCTGATGGGGCCTATGCCAAAATACGGAACAACGAGGCCAAATTAGCGATATCATGATCCCGACTCAACTTGTGTGTATAGGATACAGTATAATTACCCAACTTCGGGAGTAGGGTGGTATCCACGAATTTTGTTAGGCCCGGACTATCTGCAATTTTCAAATCGATTTGTGAGTTGAGATTCTATTAAGTTAGGGTTAAGAGATTATAAGCCCATAACTAATCATTGTAAATGCTTAAGGATTAATTTAATAATGAGAAAAACTGAGAGTGTCCCCCAAATTTTGGGTCGATCCCCACAAATCACTCAAATGGGCTAATTGAGAATGGATTTTTGGTGAACCTTCAAGCAATCAACTTCAAGGCAACCAATGGGTGTCTTTCAAGCAATTCTAATGGTGTCCATACCATCAATTTTGTCAAATTGAAAGAACTCCATTCTACCAGTGCATTTTGCCAATTCGGTTCCTCCTATGTCCATTAACAAGGTTAGAACTTTGAGTTATAGTTGATTGATGCTAACCCAACCTAGAATTGGCTCATTCCAAGCACAATCAAAGCAATTGGGCGGGGATTAAATGACTTTCATCACCAATCATACTTTATAAACCTAATCAATCAAATATTATTAGTCATAATCCCGATTTCCTCAATTGAGATCGGGGTTCACAAACCCATTGGGTCAACCCTAGATACGGGTTTGGTGCCCATAGCAAAAAAAAGAAGAAAGTAAGTAATTGAATATTCTTTACAAATCAGGTGATGAGAGAAGAAAACTTAAATTGAGCAACTTGATCTTCAACTTCAATTATAAATTTAATGTAAAACTAGCTAAGACTATCTACTTTTCTATCTAAAACTCTATATTAGGAACTATCTAACTATATTTGAAAAAGGCTATTTATACTAGGTCTCTAAAACCCCAATTTCATTTAAATTCGGAGGGTCCCAAATATGCGGGGACAGCCATTCTTTTTGAACCGTCACTTGCTTTTGAGCCTGCTTGGAAACCTCATCTGTCTTTTGAATGATGGACTGTCGTTTGAGAAGATGGTCCATCCTTTGATTCATCAGTTGCCAACCACTTGGGTGTGGTTTCTGGATCACAAGAATGCCTCTTGACTGCTGGATGTAGGGACCGTCTATTGAAAGGACGAATTAGTCTTTGCTCTGTTTATGCCAGACTCAGTGACATTAATGCCTCCTTTCTTCATCTCACTTGGATTCTTGAAACATAGCAAGATAGAGTTAGTTTTGACTTAGGTAGTACTTAAAGGTATGCAAACTCTATGAAATGAAGTACACATGTGTATGAAGCTCGACACATCAATGCATCTCATGCAGAGTACACTGTTTAAATTGAAATTCTTTTAGCGGGATTGGGTACTGTTAAATATGAATTTAAAATATTTGGAGAAAAATTATTCGGGTCTTCTAAATAACCTTGCCAAGCAATTGCCCAAGCTAATCAGGCATATTTGGAATCTGGATTTGTCAACCCTGTGTGCAGTGGCTCTTAGATGAATTTGTGGGACTTTCCCTTTGCTTCCACTAGTCGACTTATATGCTATATTTTGGATTTCTGGGCTATAGAAGACCTTTCCTGATGGTCTGTTTTGTGTTAATTTTGTATTTATCTGACATGAATATTGGCGTTGCGAATAATCGGTTTATAGATCTTGATATAAATCTCCACTCAGATTGCATACCATTTATCCAATTGTTTATTTCCTCCAGTCTCTGATCTAACGTGAATGCTTTCTGATCTTCCTTCTAATTCACAGAGGTTGCAATTTTGACAAGCACTAGCTAAAGTCAATAGCAGTGATCAGATGTAATTTCTACATCATTAGTCGCTTCTCTAACATACCAAAGTTGAAAGCAGAAAGTCCTTGTCACAAGTGAGTTCATTTAATATCTCTGTTATGGTATTTGTTTTCGTGCTGATATATTGGAAGCTTACCTTCTAAATGGAGTTCCGAGTCCTATAAGAGGTTTTTTTCGAACTTATTAAAGAGCATAGTATTGATGGCATATCACAGAAATCATATGTGCTCTTTATTATTAGTTATTTTGCTATTGTGTTACTTTTCTTCCTGTTGTTGAAAAACTATGTTCACTCTACTTTTATATGGCCATTAGAAGTTTAAGATGATGGATAGCTTTCCTAAGTTTGCATCACTGGAGGGAAAAATTGTTGAAATTATACAAAACCAGTAGTCTTCAAGAGCACGTTTCATGACCCCTTTCTCAACAGTGCACCTGTTTCAGTTCTGCAATTTTATGTATGTAGGATGAAGATTATTGATCGCTGTTTCTCTCGGAGAACAATTGAAGAAATCATATCTTCTCTTGTAAGTATGAGAGATGGATGGTTAGTTGATGCATTCTTTTGTTTTTGGTGGTGAAATTACTTTGTAAAATTTTGATAAAACAAGTATCAGAATACTTGATGTGAGCTTGACATGAATCATCTACAGGAAATTGAGGCTTTGAACAAGAAGGATGACTGGATCTCTTCAACCATCAATAAGCTGAAAGAAAACTCCCGACAAGTCTTAAAATTTCATTGAGATCAGTAAGTCAATCACTACTCAGTAATACCATTATGTATTTACCTAGACAATATAGTGCCTAGGTTCATTACATGTTGTGGAAGGTGGAGTTATGTACTCCACTTCATTTGTCTGGGTACAGAATAATGCTCGTTTTCCTGGAGGCCTTAAGAGGTTATAAAGTTTTCTATGTTTCTTTGGAAAGGAAAAAAAACGGGTTTGCTTCTTTATTGGTTTTGTACAACTGAGAACCTGATGGCTGTGAAAGATATTTCTAGCTACATGATCTGGAGAATCTAATTCCAATCTTAAAGAGACCCGGCTATTTTTTTTAACAACTTCCTAATATTTGTTGGAAATCTACTGGTCATTCATATGAAAGACAGGAACAGTCTCTGTATTTCAAGAACTAAAATAAATTCAAATTGGAATAATTTATTTTTGCTGTTTTGTATTGAGATACAAATGATGTACTATTATTATTTCCTTGAGTACCGGCATGCTTCTTGCTTTGTTAAGTTAAAATACCTTTTAACGAGTTATCGAGTGTCAATTCATGGTATGGTAGTTAATGTTTGTGATGAAATAAAGGAAGAAAGAACAAGGTCAATTCATGCACTCTATGGATAAATTGTTAATGATACCCCTTTAACCATATCATTATCCTCAATTGAAGCATAGGGACTGGTCCTCATACTTTACAGATTCACCTCTGTTGACCCTATCCACATCTTGAATCACTTTCTACACAGTCACACTTGATTTAGCTAGCATTTTCATTGGAGAGTTCTTGAGTATCTGCAGATTGTTCATATTAGTTTCATTTTTCTGTTCCAGATAAGAGAAGGGAGACTGCAAGGTGTTGGTAGTTGCCTGATTCGAGAGTATAGGATGGTTTGTCATGTGTTGAGGCAGAAATTTATGAGATTTTTCAAGTGAAATGTGCCATCTCAGCCACCCATTTTACTGCATTACAAGACTGACACTTGACTTTTACCGCAGGGATGCAGAGCCATACTCATCGACAAGGATAAGGTGCGTATTTATGTTCATTTGATCGTCTATAATCCTGAACTTAGATATTGAAAGCTTCTTTCATCTTGTGCTCGTCTTTGACATGTTTTCAGTGAGGCCCGCCAGACTGGAACTAATTAGAGATGGCGATGTTGACGTTCACTTCTACTGCAAGATAGATGATGAAAGATTGGGAAGACCTAAAGCTGCCTCCAAGATCAGGAAAGCTTGCCTCCATATGCAATTGCCAAGCTTTAAAGTTGACTCTTGCAATACTTTACAGCATGTTAACCTCTGTTCACTAGATCATTATGAAGGCCTAATAATCCATAAAACTGTATTTCATTATTAGTAAGTGATTCATCAAATAAATGCACATCACTCCATTATATGAAATGCCAACAATCAGAAACTGAGGAAAGATGCATTACTTCACGTGCTTGCCAAACCGCATGCATGAGGATAGATTGTAAAAAAACTAAATAATACTTTGCTATGTAGTCTACGTACTCGGGAGATATGATGTATCAAAGATTAATTGCAATGCAGAACTTTGAGATGGGGTTAAGACTATCATGTTTTGGCATTCTCAGATTTATTGTGGGATTACTGCTGGGTATGTTGATGTTGGGTTACCCAGTGGACTAGTCGCTTAATATCTGTTTTGCAAGCAAATGTGCATCATGTCTTGAAACACAAGCGACTGATAATTATGCTCGAACAAGTGGGTTTTTATCCTTGATTTTGGTGATGACGGTTGAGCTAATTAGCTAAGCAATTAAAAAAATCCAATCTTGCATTTGAAATCTACCAATATAGATATAAGGATTTTTCAAAATTGTGTGTCAGGCATGTTGAACCATAGCGAAGTATCACTCTTGCCTCCATTGCGAGCAAATTCTGAAGAAAGAGGAAGGAAAATAGGGATAGAAGCAGAGATATTTGGAAAAATGAATATTAGTTGAAGTAAATGAGCTACAGCTACATTTTATATACATGACGAGATATTAGTAATTAACTAACTAGGCTATCAGCTAACTAACTCTAGTTAACTAACTACTTATGTAGCAGATTCTAACTAACTCAACTAACTAGTAACTAACTCTAACTAACTCGACTAATCGATGCTTTGCTTCATTGATTCAACACGCACTTTCCTCGAGTTGGAGGTGAGTGAATCGCAGCCAACTTGCCCATGATATGTGAATGTTTGTTACCGGGCAATGCCTTAGTTAAAGATTTGCAAGGCGGTGCTGTTGTGGACACATGATGTAGGTTAATGAGTCCATCATGAAGCTTTTCTCTAACGAAATGACAATCTACTTTTATGTGCTTGGTTCGTTCATAAATACGGGATTTTTGGCTATGTGAATAGCGGCTTGGCTATCACGAGAATACGAACACAGCCCGAGATGCGATGGCATGGCCAATTCTTCCGGCAACACATTCAACCAAACCAGCTCTCCTACACAACCATTACAGTGCTCTATACTGCAGCAGTGAGGATAATGAAATAGTGCCTTGTTTCTTGGATTTCCAGTTGGCGGGCAATCACCTAAGAACACAATGTAGCCAGCTGCCCAACAGAGACTTTCTGATCTTAGTTAAATTGCTTGATCGAATCTAATAAGCGAGATATGTTATAGCGATTTGTTGGACAAGAAAATCCCAAGATGTTGGACTTGACTTAGTCTTGTAACACGTATAAAAGCGGCTTTAAAGTGTGACTCTTTGGGTGACTGCATGAATTAGTGAGATGTTGCACACTATATGCAATATCCGGCCTAGTGTGGGTGATAAATTCAACTTTCCAATCAATCTTACGCATTGAGAAGCATCAACAACGGGATAACCTTCATCTAGGTGCGGTTTGGCATTACGGTCAAGTGGTGAGGCGGCTCCCACAGCTGATTTGAGCAATCAAACTCTTGTAAAGAATCGATGTAGTAAACTTCTTTTGAGTAACCATCACACCAATTTCAAGTATATATAAACTCCAATCCTAGAAAATAGTGTAGCTTTTGCTGAGAAGTCCTTGATCTTGAACTTGTCATGAAGGAAGGAGCAGGGGTGAATTTCATTTGAATCGTACTTTATGGATAACATAAATCCCACGTACATTGCAGCAAAAACAAGCTGAACATCCAAATTTCTTATAGAAAAGTGAATAGTCACTGTTGAGTGACATAACCTCTTGAACAAAGAGAGGTAGAAAGCATCATACCGTTTAATGCGGTGGCTTGAACAAACGCCGCATGGACTTTTTCAAGTGCGCAAACCCACGCTACTCATATCTGTCAATCCTTGTGGAACTTTCATATAACTTCTTCATGAAGATCACCCGTGAAGGAAAGCATTATTAACATCAAGTTGGTACAAATTCCAACCTTGGTTTGCTAGACTTACGGAACCACCAGTGGTTATCTTAACAATTGGTGAGAAGGTTTCTATGTAATCAACATCAGAAACGGTGAGTATACCTTTCTTACAAGTACAACTTTAAATCTTTCCACACTTCCGTGACACTTGTGTTTGATTTTATACACCCATTTGCATCATATGGTCTTCTTGCCTACTTTGGAAGTTCTACTAAGAATCCCATGTGTCATTAGCACATAAAACAATTCTTGTATCATAGCATGTTGCAAGCGGGAATCAGCGGCTTCATAGGGAAAGCGGAGTTCGAGAATCATTAAATGCCTTTGTGAGCTTCACAAGCATTATACGAATGTCTTGTGATTAAAAGTTGTAGATTATATAATGATGGTGTGTGTAGGTTAGGCAATGTGTAATTATATTCATTTAAGTATCTGGCACGGTGTGATGTCTAGAAGATCTTCTAGGGGGTAGTGTTGTTGGTGATATAGAATGTGAAAGTGAGTGATTCGCAGCCAGGATTACGAGCCGGGCCGTACGGCTTGAGGTGTGTCATTATCAATATTTGTGGTTTGATGATGTGTACTAGTATCGATCTTGTGATTGGATTGGATGAAGGATGTGTATTATACGGTGTTAAGGAAGTTGATGCTTGGATAAAAGATCATCGGCAACAAATGTTGGTGGCAAATGTTTGAATATATGATCTTGTGAGTTAACAAAGCTGATTTCTTCAGGAAAGCAGCTGTGTAGGTCTTTCTGTAAGTGACTTTAACATAGATAAGCTTGAACCGATGAGGTAAGAGTAAAGGAAAGATATATTCATGAAATACTACATCTATAGAAATATGTATCTTATTAGTAGCTAAGTCTAAAACCTTGTATCCTTTTGTATCATAAGGATATCCCATGAAAATATGAGGGTGTTGTCCTTAGCTCAAACTTATCTTTGTGTGTTTTAAGAATGGTTGGGAAACATAAACATCAAAGTCTCTTAGAGAGTAGGTAGGTTTCTTTTGGTAAAGGGTTTCAAAAGGTTTTATTGTTAGAGGCGTGGATGGTAATCATTTCTTATGTATCTTGTTGTTTTAAAGACAACGACCTCAGTGCTAAGGAAGTTTGGTAGTAAATGGAAGCTCTAGTTGTTTCGAGGAGATGTTTGTGTTTTTCTCTCCACCACTCCATTGTTTAGGTGTATAAGGACATGTCTTTTTGATGTATAATGCCTACTGCATTGGAAAAATTTTAATGCTTCATTGCTTTGGTGATTTACGAACCGGTATCGGACACATAATGTTGAGTCTTGTAGAAAGCGATTTTCATCAGAGATACAAAAGCTTTAATGCATTGAATAGCACCACTCTTACATTGTAGTAATTGTATCCATGTAGCTCTGCTGTAATCATCAACCATAGTAAGGAAATATCTATGTTTATCATGTGTGAAGTGTGATAGTCCCCTGAGATATCCCACGTAGAAGAATTTCAAAGATTTTGGTGGTTTTTGGTAGTACTTTGGTAGAAGGAATTTAGCTTGTCTAGCCATAGGACAAGCGAAAACAAATGGGTTGTTTGGGTGCGAAATTTGACAAGAATGGTAGAGATACACCTCGTTTTACAAAAGGTACATGTCCTAACCTATTATACCCTGTGTCAGCAGTATTTTCCTGAATGCGAGAATTCATAAAGCCAATATTTTCATTGAATGAAAGGATCTTACGCGATCAGTGCTTTTGGATATTACGGATGGATGACTGGACAATATTGATGAAGTATTATTTAGTCTTTCACAAAACAAGCTGAAATTTCTTACGGAATTTCTAGACTTATTCATAAACGAGGAAAAGATAAACCCGAAATTGATGGAACTTGTTGAGTGAATGAAGACGAACCTCCGCATGGCATATTGAACAAAGAAAGTATAATTCATCTCTAACTTTACCAATCTCCGAGTGGACTCTTCATTGAAGGGCCACACCGTGAGACATAAAGCATCATTGAAACTAACTATACCTTTAAGGTGTGAGGCTATGTATGATGACTGATATTAAGTTAGACTTAAAACTGAGACGAAACAAAACTCTGCGCATAATTGATTAGGACTAACAATGGCATCACGACCTGATTACTTTTCACTTTGTATCTATTTGGTAAGGTTACAAAAAAAGGATATGGGAGGATTCGATTTGTGTTAGTAGGGTCTTTGTTAAAAGCCATGTGGTGTGTAGCACCAAAATGGAATTATCCGAGAACTAACTTAAATAGCTTTAGGCAATTACATGAAAGATCACTATTTGAGTTATATAGATGAATAACAAAGTAAAGTCACATACGAGGTTAACGGCTCCACAAGCAACATTGTTTGAGCTTGTCTGTGGCCAGTCATTACGTAACTTTGTTAAAAAACGTGAAGTTTGCTCACAATAGTCCTTGGACAAACCATGGTAGCTTGACTTGATCCTTGGATATCACCCCATAAACACAGACATTTCTTCTTGCTTCCTACATTTTCCTTTTGTGAACTTGAAAGTTGGTGGAAATCCATGCAACTTTTAGCACTTATTCTTTGTGTGGCAGTTTCTTACAATGATCATAAGAGTTGATTTCAGTAAATGGATGTCGAGATCCACTGCGGCATTCCCTCACAGTATTCCTCAACTGATTGTAATGTTGTTGCTTGAAGTTCATATTTCCAAATTTTCCGACGTTGAAGTGGACTCAACACCAGGTAACTGCGGGTTTAACTTCTCTTTGTTTCTCCTCTTGGGCTAGGATTGCAAAAACTTGTGTCCTCTTAGGTAATGGATTCATCATCGAGAATGGTCCCTGCTTACCACAGGCGCTATGCCGTTTGCTTAGAACTAGAAATTGAATTAGCCTGTATCATGACTTTTTGCAAAAGAAGCCTTTCTTCCACAATTACACAAACATGTGCAATGCATATTCAAGTCCGGTGCACTTTCAGATTCCTCCCAAAGTTTCCTCATCTTCGTGTAGTAAGTAGTGATATCGAGGGCGCCTTGAACAGAATCATTTATATCCCTTTGCAACTGGTAGAGTTTAGCACCATTAGTTTGATCATATCTATCTTCAAGCTTTCGTCCCAAGTTCAGCATTGTTTACATATTGTAAGCTTATCCGTGAGTTCCACAAATGGCAGTGATTATTATCCATTGAAGTAACCGTATGCGTCCACCTACTCCCCGCGTACATAACTCGAACTTGGATCGAACTGCCCTTACCATTTATGAAGCCAAGTTTGTTCTTCACTAACGGTGCTCACGAGTACGCCTCTTCTCCATGATCACTCTGCTGTTCCATCAAACTTCCTTTGGGAGTAAAGTGGCACTTTCGGGCGGATGTATATAAATGGACGACATATCGAGTAATTTTTGTGGATTTTATTGGTGAGTGAATCCTGTAGATGATTCTGGGAAGGCAGTTTATTTAGAAGATTGGAGAAAAAGTGATGAAACATAGATCCAATTGTATATCAATCGGAATCGATCGAAAAGAAAAAACGAGGAGAGAAGATCGGTGTTTGATGATCATAGGAGGAAGAGTAGATTTTGAGCGAGATCATGTAATGAATCCTTGTGCTACGATACCATGTTGAACCATAAAGCTAGTATCACTCGCCTCCATTGCGAGCAAGTTACGAGAGAAGAGGAAGGGAAAATAGGGATGGAAACGAGATATTTGGAAAAATGAATATTAGTTGAAGTAAATGAGCTTCTGACTACGTTTATACATGAGAGATTAGTAATTAACTAACTAGGCTATCAGCTAACTAACTTCTAGTTAACTAACTACATGAGCAGAGATTAGTAATTAGCTGGCGAATTTATCGTTTAACTAACTCTAGTTAACTAACTACTTGTAAGCGATTCTAACTAACTCAACTAATTAGTAACTAACTCAACTAATCGATATTTTGCTTCCATTGATTCCAACAAACACAACATATTTTTAGTTTATACTCGTACGCAATTTTTTCAACACTAGTTTTATTACTTACCTAAGAAGGAGAATCGATACTTTTCTTACATTGTATGGATTGTTTGGTACGCGAAAACGGGATAATAAGAAATATTACTTGAGTTGGAATATTTTCATGAGGTTATTTTATTTCAGTTTTTTATATGGGATAAAGTAATTTCATTATTTTAATAAATGGTGGGATAAAATAATCCCAAGATTAACTACTACATCAAACCAAATATGAAACAAAGTTAATTTCAAATTTTATCTGAAATAGTTATCCTTATCCGTACCAGTGTCTCTATATGATGATACAAACTTGAAAAATCTATACGCACTTTGACAAGTAGAAAATATGTTATGTTGTTTATATGCTTCTCGAGAATTCGTTTGGTAGTGATTGAAATATTCATGTATTAAATTTTACATAAGTAATATCATATTTGGTATCATTTTCTTGCTATGTATAAATTAATACAACATTTTGTTTATAATTTAAAACCCGCCTAAATATACATTTATAGATTATAAGTAATCTATATCATTTATGCATAATGAGAAGATGAAATAACTAATACATAGATTTAATCTCTGAAATAATACACAAATTTCTAACTAATTAAATATCATATTCTTAATCACGTGTATAATAACTCCAAGCCGGCCAAACTAAGTTTACAAATTTGGTAAGTATCGGGGACTTGATTTCCATGAGCATGAAGAGCACTTTTAATCAGTATTTAGCTATCAATAAAGGAGAATCACAATCATAAACTAAGGATTTATTATCTTTTCTTTAAGTGTTTCAAATTATATATAAAAGGGACTAAATGGGATAAAATTTGAAAATATAAGTTAATTTTAATTATAAGCTTGAACCAAATGATATAGAGTGTAAGATCAACATCAACTTGTATGTAATTTTTTTGAGGTTATCATGACTTGCGAGATTGTTTTTCTTTCTCGTGATTCTTTTTTTATAGTCGTATAATCTTATTCATGGATTAATAAAAGAAACTGATCTATTTTTTATGAAGATATTTATAATGAAATATAATCAATCATAATTTTATCTTCGTGGTTTCTTGAGCACATAAGTTTAGACTATTGAATCACAAATTTTACAGATATTACAGGCTATTGGGCCACATATATTTTAGGCTATTGAGCGACAAATTTTATAAATATTATATAGGCTATTGAACTACATACGTGTTAGGCTGTTGAGCCACATACATTATAAGTTGTTGACTACAGTTTCTTATACTAAGGGCCACAAGAGCCAAACTATATACAATATTTGTTCTGGGAGCACTCTTGAGAACTAAAAGATGTTGTCAAGGAGAGATCTTAACTATAATTTCCATATACTTATGTCAATTTTCTTTATGTCGGGGACACTGCACTCACATTGCAGGTCCAGGCGTACAGGACAGCAGGCCACACCATTAGACATATGTTTGTTTTGTCGGTTATAGGTTGGTGTCTTTGTGTCCCGAATGCAAGTCGAGTACAAGTTTCTTTTTATTATATATGTATTTGTACATAGAGTTTGAATAGATCGATATCTTATCCCGATAATATATCAATTGTATAGTTACTAGTTTATTCGTAGAGACTTCATAGACCGGTGTTGATAATTTCAATATATGTGTGTGTCATGACAATATTCAGGTTTTAATTCAGGTATATGCCAGACTTATGTTTTAGGCCTGATGGATTTTCCATGTATCTACATTCCCCTCTTATGAGAGCATGTCATTTTAGAAGCATCTATTGTATATTTTATATGCTTCCAAATTATGTCCATGTGTAAATCAGGTTATACAGTTCATAATACGGGAGATCACGTAAATATAACTTTTTAAAATTATAACTATAAAAGTTATAATTATTTTTAATTACATAATACATAATGTATATCTTATACAAGATTAAATGGATAAATATTGTAAATCTCCGATAATTTTCTCTAAATGACATAAGTAATAATTTATAAAACACAATTTTTTATTAAAAAATCATAAAATTAAAAAACAAAAAAAACCAAAATAAATAAAAAATATGTATTTTAAAAAAAAATGTTATATCATCCTCATATTGAAGTCATCCATAAATTTTTCTTTTTACTTTGGTATTTCCTTATAAAAAATTATGAATTATAATATATAATGAACACCATATACTATATTATATTATACATATGTATATCAATATATTATATTATATAACAATATTTTAAAAATGAAAAAATAATATATTTTTTATATTATGCACAATTTTATTAATAAATCTTCAACATTATACATATACTAGACACCATATACTATATATTATATTCATATTCATCATACATATACTATATATTATATTCATATTCATCATGCATAAATTTTCTTTTATTTTAGAAATTAAAAGTTACTTAACTATTAATGTTTAAATTTATAATATATTTTTTTTATTTTTTTTATTTTTTTTATTTTTTTTATGTTTTTGAATATGTTATTATATTATATATTAAAGCATATATGTACATCTATTTTTATATTATGCACAATTTTTGTTTATACAAAAATACATTTGATGGATCTTTGGATAATTCACCTTTATTCAAGGATCTTAAAATATTTCGATAAAATAAACGTAAATTTTAGCCGTCACAACTGATTTATAAAAAATAGAGAAAGAGGATTCTTGAAATCAAATAAAAATGAAGAAGAAAGAGGATTTTGGATTTTTTGAAAAAAATAAATATGAAGATAGAAATTTTGGAAAAATAAAAATGGAGAATTTTTGAAAAAAAATAAATATGGAGAAGATAGAGAGGATTCTTGAATTTTGGAATTTTTGAAATTTCTGCAAAAAAGAATTTAGAAAAGTATTTTATATTATTTTGTGTATTTAAATTATTATATTAGGTATATAATCTTTTTTTTATATTTGAATTAGAATAGATATTTTAAGAAAGTAAAGTTGTACAAAAATTAATAAAAAGATAAATTTTAAATAGTTTGTATTTTTACACAATTTTATTAAATGAAGTTATAATTTTGTAATTATGATTATTAAAAATTTCATTTGTATGTAATAAATCCTTCGTAATAAAGTTGAGGTAAAGCCGAGGCTCGTCTTGGGCGTGACATGAACTTAAAAAACAAATTTAAAACGTTACAAAATTATACGTGGTAGTGCGTATATTTCACTGTCTATCAAGAATTTAGTTCTCTGTGACACGTCAACACTTAAGGTAATATTGGTTTCATTTTTAAAAAATTAGGAATTAAACAGTGGCGAATTCCCGTAAAAATAAAGAAAAAATGATTAATGTGCAAACTACAAAGCATAAAAACTATCATCCTTCGTCACTTGCTTTCGTTTGATGCTTGATTATGGGATTCCTTTTGCATTTTTTTACAAGTTAATTTATAAATTTCTATTATTTTTAAAGGTCTAATTAATTTTTGAGATGAGTAGTTCTAATTTATTTTTAGTCAACTATTGATTTTGATTGACGGTTTTAAAGATGAAACAATTCTATGGACATTTTCACTTATTTTTATATAATGCTTGATTTTTGTATAATTTCTATGTAATTTTATCTTTCTTATTGTTTATTTTCATTATATTAATTTATAACATATTAATAATTAAAAATCCCAGCGGGTTTATGCCTAGCGCGTATCGGATAATATGCCTCACCTCGCGCCTACGCCTTTTAAAACATAGATCCTGAAATTTAAGATCATGTTTTAGAAATGAATTTTAAAATTCGTTTACATCTATATATTATTAAAATATTATTAAAAGGGGATAGTCTAAACACATTAATAAGTCAAGTGACATATTGAGAACTAGCCACTTGACACTTTTATAACAAAAAAATTATTTTATCTTATTATAATATGGAAAAAATAAATTTAATAAATATTCTAATAAATATTATTAATATTATTATGTTTATTATATAGATATGTGATCAAAAAAGTCACGCCATAATTAGAGTTATTTTACATCTATATATTTATCATTTAAATTATATATTGTTTTCATTCGAAAAAAACAACTAAAAAAATAAAAAAAATATATTATAAATTAAAACTTAATTTGAATTTTATGGTTGAAGGATTTTGTATCTCTCAATATTAATAATTGTAATTCAACTTCAAAATAAATATTCTAAGAAATTGGTAAAAAATCACGTCATAATTAGGTTATTTTACATTCTATATATTTATCATTTAAATTATATAATTATAGCGTTAATATGATATATATGAAAAAATAATTTGTTATTAGTAATATAATATATATATATATATATATATATATAATTTTGAATTTGAATTGAATTGAAATTGAATTGATAATTGAGGTTTTTTTATTTATTTTAATAAATATTATTAATATAATTTTTTTTACTTTTATATTTATTTTAGCAAGTTAATTTTTGTAAACATAATTACTATTATATATTTTTTAAAAAAAACAAAAAATTAAAAAAATTTTAATTATATAATTATGGCGTTAATATGATATATATGGAAAAATATATTTGATTGTGATAATATAATATGTATGGAATACATCATTTCATAATTATATTATTTCAAAATCAGTATGATATGAAAATAATGATATATTTTTAATATTCTAATTCATCTGACATAAATATGGAAAATAATCTATATCTATATATTATTTATATATTATTAATATTCTAATATGGAATACATGATTTATATGGAAAAATAATTACGTCATAGTTATAGTCATTCTAATAGAAAAGATTTCTACGACATATTCTATATATATTTAGGAGGTTTCGTTCAATACAATACGAACGGTTTATAGTACCCGAAAATTTTAGTTTAAGATGATGATGGACAAATAGCAAATGAAGCTAGAAATGTAGTGTACATCGAAGTTTTTCGTAATTCAATTTGATACGTTATTAAATAAATTTATCATTTATTATCTATTATTATTTTTCTTATATTTTTTTGTCTTAATATATTTCATAGGTTGCATATACCTATGTTCTTGCGAAAACTTTAGAAATCTTCAATTACTAACCATATGAGAATGAATCCGACAAAGAACAACTTACATAAAAATGGACTTTTATTGCAATAAATGTTATGTTAGTTGAAGATGTAATGAGAACCATAGATATAAGTTTTTGCATACTTTATAGTTTTTATTGAAAAATTCACCAATTTCTTAGTTCCTTTTTTTTGCCCAATACAGTTATAAACATTTGACTTTTTATTTGATTATGTGTCTTATATTTATTAGATATTGTTTGAATTATTAACTTTGAGGTTAAATAGCTCGTGTGTTAATCTAATTCCTAAAAAGCATCCCTAAAAACTAACTTAAATATGAATCTCTATATCTATATTTTAAAATCCAGTAACTTGTTTTAGTTTATTTTCTTTTCATTTTTTTGACGTCTCTTAGTTGTTAAATAGATTGAAGTGTTAAAAATTCAGTAATTGTGCCGAAATTTATAGTTATTGTGCTGCTTTATTTAGTTTTAGCTAAGAGATGATTTATAATGAACTAATATTTATAGGTTATTCAAGAAAATATAAGCCAAAGGAGATATTCATATTTATTTTATTAGTCTTTGTTGGTTTATCCGTTGGTCAAGTGATTTTTTTAAAATAATTATTTATTCATTTGGTAATTTTCTATAATTTTAAGTAGTTTTTTAATCTATATTTTTAAATAATTTTTTCTTAAATATCATCCGCGTATAGCACGGATACTAATTCTAATTTCATAAATAAACACTAATTTCAAATTAAAACTTTAAAATTAAGCCTAAATCGTACGGCCAAATCTAATGTGTTAAAGCAAAATCAAATAAGCCGTCGGAGAAAAAGATTAAAGAAAGACCAAACTACTAATATGGGCTGTTCAATCGGGTCGTTGGTGAATGGACGAAATTAGGTCTGTAACTGCAGCAATAAATTTGCAGTGCTCAGAGCTAGTCAGTCTTCAAATTCCCAAAGAAGTAGAGAAGCACCATCCATGGCTGAAACCTCTTCTAACAATGGTGGAACCGATCAGGTGCAATGATATTCTGCTCTCATCACTCAACTTTTAGTCTTCCATTTGTTATTTTGATGATTTTCAATTTGCCATATCTATTTCTTTTTTCCCCCTCTTCCAATTGCAACCTTTCCCGTAGGAAGTAATTTAGATTAGGTGATCGCTGTTTCTTCATGAATATCTTTTATGCAATCTTTTTTTCTTTAACTGCTATTTTTGGTTGTCAGGTTTTGGTGGAGGAGACAGCAAGTGTTAGAACATTCATATTAAATAGGCCCAAGCAGTTGAATGCACTTTCTTTTCAAATGGTATGCCAAATATGATATAAGTATATTGTTTTGGGTACTGCTTTCTTGTCCTTTTTTTTTCTCCCTTATAAAGTCCCGAACTTTTTGATTGACTTCATTATTTTCTGCATTTGCATATTGTTATCTTCCCGTATGAAATAGATAAGACTTGAATGTTGTTATGTAACTATCCACAGTGTGGAAAGTATTATTATATCANATATGCACTCATTTACATCTACTCATAACATGTATCGCTGTTCTCAATAATCTTATTGTCTATTGTTTATGTTTCATTAAACCGCTCATTCAAAACTTTATTTCAAATTGTTGATTATTTTTTATCTATTTTTTATGATTGTCTTTTCAAGAAGTCCGATCCTAACTAGTTTGTGATTCAGCGGAATGTTACTGTAGTTGTTGTCTTAGTCTTCTCATTGAAGTGTGATTTGCGCTGAGTTTGTTTGCTAATGTGTCACTTTCCTGACATAGTTTCTTGATGACTATTATGGAACTCAAGTAAGTAGGAGTTTGTTTGCTAATGTGTTACTTTCCTGACATAGTTTCTTGATGACTATTATGGAACTCAAGTAAGTAGTTTGAAGTGATTCCAACGAGTCATTATAACTTCACTAGTAGAACGAACATCAGTTTATGGAACACTGCCATCATAGAAAATAAAATAAAGAAAAGAACATCAATTTATTGGTGTGAACTCTTTCTCATATTTCGTTGCATATGTCACTGTACCGTGTATGTATAGAATAATGCTCTATTCGGAATCTCCT